>JAPKID020000416.1:0-18344 GCA_026931265.2 Tropidonophis doriae | reverse complement strand
ACATACATACATACATACATACATATATGGCATTTATAATATACTTCATAATGATAAATACTTACTGAATATGGCACACAGATCTCAGATCTACATTCCTATATAATCATTCAACAACCCCATACATGGTTCCACACAATTTGTTACATATTATTGAATTGCATGAACTGAGCCTAATCTTAAGGATATTTTTCACCAGTTGAAAAAGTATTTTTTTCAAAAAAAAACCAACGATGGAAGTTTGGAAACCTCTACCTCTCACATTTATTGTGAGGATTGTAAAACTACATATATCTATATATTTTTGAACACTGACTTTGTCTTTGTGTGTGTGTGTGTATTCTAATTCTTGATTCTTTATTTAGAAATCTAACCTTTGAAAGCTTCTTATACAGTTTTCAAAGAGGAAAAAGCCCTTAATTAAATTTTAAAGAGGGGAGATAAGTCAGTCTCAAATTTCATATAACTTCAAAGGTAATATGTCCATTTAATCTGTCTATCAGGGTAAATTTGATACAGAATATACAACTTTCAGTCTGGCATGGTTTTTTCCTCTCTCTCTCGGTTCTCTAATGTTTCCCCTCCCCAAAATGCACCCATCAGTTCAGTATTTGCCAAGTTGGACTGATTGCGTTTAAAAGAAAACATTATTTATATTACTATCCACAAAGTCAGTATGAATACAGTGGCTTCCAGGAACCCAGTATCTAAGAACATACAGTAAATTGCTTTTAACTGCAGAAGTGCTTCCAGATGCAGAATTACGTGATTGTCAGACGTATTGAGGGTGAAGACAGATGTAATATAAAAAGACAAATCATAGTATTCATTTCACTCTGACTGCAAAGCCAGCTTGGCAATTTTTGAACCAGTGAATCAGTCACTGTCACCCAACTTCTGATCATGATTATTTTTTGCAAGCTAACAAAACTCTATCGAGCTGCTGCCATTGACTTAAACTTTAAGGCATGCCTAAGACTTTGTGCAACCTGTGTATAAGAGGTTTCCTTTAAGACTATTAAAGGAAATCTCTCATAGTTTTGCTAAATTGGAGAATGAAAATAGGTTGGCAGGAAGAAGGGGCAACTAGTTTTACTTGGACTTATTACTTTTGTTACAAGGATAGAAGATTGAATTGTCAGAACTGAAAAGGTCAAAGTAGTGATGGCATCAATACTATATGAGGATTATGAGATGGCACAACAGAAGAAGCAGGAAACAGTTCCAATTCACATGACTTCGACTTACACAGGTAGTCCTTACGTTTAGTGACTGCTTGAAGTTACAAAGGCACCTGCTTTTCTCTGGTTAGTAAAGCCTACGAAGATTTTGTCTCTCATCCCTTAAATTACTTCCATAGACCTTACATGAATTGTTCTGAATCATGTGGCAATTGCTCATAGTCACAAAGTACTATAAGGTTCCTGTAGTATAGGCTATATAACCAAATTGCATTTGCATTTATTAATCACATTTATATAACTTCCTAGCTCATGAAAAGTAACTCTAGGTAGCATACAGTAATCAACTTTCCCTTCAGATCAGGCAACATGATCATAAATGTCAATTTCAATTAATTAGCTATAAAGAGATAATTCCATAGGAATTAATGTTCAAATATGCCCAGAAATTAAAAAGCTTCAAATGAGTACCAGATCATTTAGGATACCTTATAAAATCAATGCTGCTAAATTTGTATAGGAAATCCTTGAATTCTGAACCAGAGTTTCTGATGCTAAAAAAGGTGACAGTTAAGTGATTCACTCCCAATTTTATGAAGTTTCTTGTCATGACGTTGGTTATTAAGTGAATCACACAGTTGTTAAGTCAGTCCAGCTTTCCCGACTGACTTTGCTTGCCAGAAGCTAGCTGCAACCTTCATAAATAAATACTGATTGCCAAGCACCTAGGTTTTTTTTTAATTGTATGTCAATGGTGATGGTGCAACAGTCATAAGCCATTTTTTTCAGTGCCTTTGTAACTTCAAGCAGTTACTAAATGAATGGTTGAAACTTTATTTCAACCATCTTACCAAAATACTTGATCAATGGTAAAATGTTCTTACTAATCTAGTAAACAGTTGAATTCATAGTTAAGATACATTATAGTATGGTTTGTCTGGTTTTTATCTTAACACGTTTGATTTCAGCTATTGATCTTTATTCGTTTAGCCATATGAGAGTTAGTGGTAGACATGTTCAGATTTAGCCTTTTACAGGTTGTAGATCAGATCTTCCACACTTTTCTGAATGTTTCATAAAAATTGAAATGCATTGTCTACATTGCTATAAAGCTGCTTACCAGAATGATCAGATAATGGTTTTGACAGTTCTGATCTCTCTTTGGAAAGGTTCTGAAATTTACTATTAAATACAACAGTAAAAAAAGAAGAAGGATGATATCCTAAAAGAATAACAGATCCTTCAAATAAATGGTACCAATACATATTTGAGGAATAGCAATAGCACTTAGACTTCTACACCCCTTTACATTGCTTTATAGCTCCCTATAACCAGTTTATAGAGTTAGCATACTGCCCCCAGCAATCTGGGTCCTCATTTTACTCATCTCAGAAGGATGAAGGATGAGTAAACCTTGAGCTTGGTGAGATTTGAACTGCCAAATTGCAGGCAAATGGCAGTGAACAGAAGTAGCATGCAGTACTGCACTCTAACCACCGCACCACCATAGGAGTGAGTTATATTCCTATGCAGAAATGTGCTTACCCTTCCTTGCGTGTCTAGAGTGTCTAAGGGGTTTCAGGAATCTCTCACTATAGTCAAAAGTACCAATGCTACAGAGTAAGTGTAATTTTAGTGTCTACAGTATGTTATTTTAGAAAAGGAATGTATTCACTAAATTCTTTCTTTCTACAATGCGGCAACATACTATACCAACTGTAGCATTATGATTTTAGGTTTGATAAATGACTGCAGTTGAGGGTCATTAAAGTTAGTCTAAACTCATTTGTCTGAAGCCACCTTAGGAATGCTCTGCAAGTTACACCAGCCAAAAGCAGAGAGAGTGGGATACTGAAACCAGTCTGCCTGGTGTGAGAATATTAAGAGATTTGAAAAGACACTCAGAAGTGCTACAATATGTTCCTGTTGCAAAAAGCTGGTAACAGAATCAAGCAGCACTTCGCAGTAGTAACTATATTACTGTTGACTGTTTTTTTTCCCTTAGTGCAGTAGAATGTTTTCCAACTTTGTTATTAGAAAAACTATCCAGGTTTTCCAAGAGTAGTTTTGCTCCAAAATGAAAGCTGGTTCAAGTGGATTTCATAGTGTCTTATATAGGAAATAATCCTTATTTTATAATCTTTGTGATTATGTAACTTGAAATCATTACAATATCAGATAGATGCTTTGAAGGTCTACAGGCACTTTCCACATTCCATCTTTGGGTAAGTTAGACTTATTAGCTGGATTCATTCTTTGCAGTAGTTCATACATTTGTTAGTTAATTTGTTTGTTTTGATCATAATGTGATACATGAACTTGTCCATGGTGATATTTATATATGAACCAAGTATTATAATCTGGCTTGGTGCACTACATCAATTTGTGTAGTCAGGTTTACATATTATTACTATGACTTCTTTGCACTTATAGAGCCTTTCAAAAGTCATTGTTCTAGCAAAACAATTTATTTTCACAAATATTGGAAAATTACTTTTTCTTTTAGGCTACCAAATCTGGCAATTCAGAAGTTTATAACAATAATCTATTTAACCAATAGAATGCAATTAAGATAAGAAGAAAAAAGAGTAACACAATGTACTCATTTACAAACTTTTGGTAATAGATATACAAGCAAGAGAAGGCCATGCTAATTCAGTGTTTGCCTATAAAGAGTAATTTGTAAATTATAGTTGTTTTTGATTTCAATGTTTTAAAATGGTGTTTAATCATGTAGAATATTAAGGTTGCTGATATATCCATCAAAGCTCCTGGTAAAAAAACCCATGCCGTTTAAAATATCAATACAGGTATTCCTCAAGTTACCACAGTTGAATTATCGACTGTTCAATTACCTCCCCCCCCCCAATGTATTTATTACCTGGTCCCAACATTATATGTTGCAGCACCACAGTAATCATTCACCCATACAATGACCACAAGAAACTGCAACAGGTCCTCCAATCCTGCCCCACTGGGTGTCCTTAGCTAGCCTTCTGATTCCACTTGTTCCTCCCCACTCCATTTCCCATCACTTTTCGAAGAGCTCCAGAGATCCAGAAGAGGCTGACCCACATGGCAGAAAAGTCAGTCTTTTTTTTAAATGCTGATGAAACTGTTTTCTGGAGATCTTCGAAAAATAAGTAAGCAATGAGAATGGGTGGGGACAGCAAGTGGAATACAGGAGGCTAGCAAAGCAGACCTAGTGCCTGTGAAGACTCAGAGGGGCAGGATGGGGCAGAGAAACTATGGGGTCCCCAAGGAATTGTAAGCAAGCATGAGATATCTCAGTGGGTCAAGGGAGGCCCTTGGGTGGCTTGTTCTAGCACTGGGCTTGTTCTAGCCCTGAAATACCTCATGTGCATTTAATGACCTGTGCATTCAATTAGTAAATGCATTGGTTAAAGCAGGGAGGGATCACATTAATTTAACATGATTCAACAAATGAATCCTCAGATTACAAATGTAATTGATAGACTCTATTATATTCATAATTCCAGGATTACCTATAATAAAACACAAATCCATCTATTAAAAAATAGTTAAAGGCTCCTTTCTTAAAAACGCAAAACTTCTATTGTGTGCATCAGCAGCAGTGGGATTGACTTACCTTCCCTACTGGTTTACAAATGTAAGTGTGCGCACTGCATCTGCACATGCACACTATCTTCTATGCATGTGCATTATGTCAGGGTGGGTGGGCGGAGGAGCCCACAGCCGCCACTACCAGTTCATCCAAACTGGAGAGAACTGGCTGAATACCATCTCTGGTATGCATCCAAGTAAGAGGTCCCAAACTAATAATCTGCTTCTGGTACATGGGCAACACCCAGGTATTTTCTAACCTTCCCAAAAGCCAGTAAGATTGAGGTTAATCTCTCTGCAAATGTTGTTCCATAGATCAGGTGTGAGAAACTGACTTCCTATATATAACTCAATAGTTAGTAATGCATCACCAAAGGGATCCAGCACAGGCCCACATTGCCAGATCTGATGGGATTGGCAGAAATCATTAACTCAAAGTGATCCTACAAGTAACCTGTGTCCATTCCATGCAGGGATTTAAAAGTGACAAACATGAATTATACCCAGAAATTATCAATGCTGTCCCAGTTCTATATTTGAGCCTGAACCCTATAAACAAATGATCCTGATAATTATGACACTGATGTGTGTTGTTGTATAAATAATAACAGATGTCCAAGCACACCCAGGCCCAGATAGCCTCAGAAATGCACATTTATATTAATACTACTTGTAAGAAAGAGTATATTTGTAATACTGGAAGGGGATGAGACCCAAAGTGAACTTCTATGACTAAGAGTTGATTTAAATTTGGCACTCCATGGCCCTAATCCAATTCTTTAACCACTATTGGCATTCCTGGAAAGCCAATATATGATTGATAAGATAAATGTTGTGACATGCGCTCATTTTAGATAACATACAGAAAATAATGAATTTCATTCAATATTCCTTAAGAAAAAGATTTTGCTCAATGTATTGTAACAGTAAGTCATTTTTAAACCCTTGCTTCCTGTTTAGTTCCTGTTAAACTAAAAAAGTTCATTGACAAGATGAAGCAAGTTGAGAATGAAATAACATTATTGTCCCGCATCAGGCAATTCTGCTCACCAAAAACCTTTCTTTGGCAGTGGACTTACTGTGTGTATATTTGTAGCCTAGAGAAGATAAATTCAGAGTTGCTAGGAATGGTGGAACACTGAGCTTCTCAAGTTACTGAAGCATTTCATTGACATTTGGTGAAAGTGCCACATCTGGGATTGAGCTTTAGAACTGCTTTGAGAAGTTATTATCCTGCATGGGTTGCCTAAGTGACTCAAGGATGAGACTTTTGTTTCCCATATAAACATACACACTTCATTTCCCTTCCCATCCTTGGGTTGTCTTGGAAAAGTACGCAAAAATAAAATTAACAATTGACTTCATTAAAAAAAAAGGAGGTGCAGTTTTGTACTGAAAGAAGGGATCCAGTTGATTGGTTGTTAAATGAATCAGAATTCCACATTTGTTTATTCTGTTACAGTTCAGTTTTTTAATAGGGTATTCTTGTCTTCAGGCCCAAACTGGGTATATGTTTCTCAGTCAAGGTGTACGGAGCTTCTGGGATCCATTTGCTGTCTTCATTCCTTAATAAATGTAATATTAGAAAGTTATAATAATATTACAGGAGTCGAAGCCTGTGATTCATTTAAATTGTTTTATGTTCTTCTAACATTCTAACATTGCACAATGTTAACACATTTACAACTGGAAACATATACTGAGAAAAAAGATTGTGAAAGTGCATGTTTTAATATTTAATATAATCATATTATAGCTGGTATATGGTATCACAAAAGTGAAGGCTGCCAGAATTGCTAGCCAAGATTGTCATGGTGAATAAGAACTATAATTCAAGATACTTAGTTTCACTAGATGATCACAATTAGAATTACTTTTAGGTTCCACCTTTCTTCTAGAAATTCAAAATACACAAATGGAGGGCTCTTAGATGACAGAAGCAGTCTGTGAATTGTTCCTTAGACTTCAGGTAGTCCCTACATCCCATTTGCTGTGTCAAAATACCACAAATTTGCATTGCTGAAATTTGCTGCAAAAATAGAAAACTTACAGAAGTTACAATCTAAAATATTTGATGATGCCTATTTCAGTAACATCACCATATCACACCACAAAGTCTACTATGGTCTGTTATAATGAGTTGTAATTCTCAGTTTGGAAAAGATATCCATCCACAAAACAATACTATTGTGAAATAAGTTAGTTTCGAAAATAGTGGTGGAAGCTAACATATTAAACACGGTGATTCAGTGGAACATGGACAGGATCCCTACAGTTTCACTCTATCATAAATAACTTTCTACAATCAAATCTAGATACATAGCAAATCTTTAATGGCAAGAGGGCTCAGATATTTTAATGAATGTTTGAAGAGCTCAATTCCCCATGTATTGTCAGAAAAGAAAAAAAAACTTCTTCCAGAAAAAGACTGTAAGTATTTATGGTTCTTTGATATTTTTTCATCATTTGTCTTTCAAAATATTCCTGTTTCAAATATTCCTGATATAGGGAATATACTACTTGGATTATATTTTACAGTTTGTAAGATAAGAAAAGTCTATAAAGAAGCCTTTGTTGAAGTTGCTTGCTAACCTATTTTTAAGTTGCATATTCCTTCTTTGAATAAAATATAATAGAGTTAGTTTTGCTTACAAAAATGCAAACAGAAACCTAATCCATACACTTTCCTCTGGAAGAAATGTAGTACTTGAAACAAAAGCCGCATGCACTTTGCTGTTTCCCGGATAAACAACATCTTGTGTATCTGGAGATCTCTCTAGAATAATCAGTGGTGTTTTGCAAGTATAACCATGTTTTAAATATCTTGTCTTAATTCAGTTTTTGTTTTGTTTTGTTTTTGCAGAAAATGTTCATATATTTCAGAACCTAGATTGGATGTTTTATGCAGTGATGTCTTAAAAGGAATTCTCTTTCGCCCATATATTTTTCCAATTGAGTTACATAATTATTTAACTATGCATTAGAAGAATGTGTCAGATATGTTAATTATGAATTATTAAATCTTGAATAAATTAAGAAAAGAATACAGAATTGCAGGGATAGTTTAATTTAGATTAGAGCTTGCTCAGGCTTTGAATGAGACTGAGAATGCTTTCTATGTGGCTCAAAGAAATGAATTTCCTTTCTCATGCTTTTTTGTAATACATGTGAATGGTGTTAATATGCAGAAGAATTTGGAAGAAAAATCCGGTGTACTGAGCAGTCAGGGCAGATTTGATATTTAAATCAGGAGGTAATTTGGATGCATGTATGGAAACACACTCAATTAGTAGCTAAGGAATATTTAAGAGAAAGTCGGTCTCTTTATAAACATTGGGTGGTTTCTGAGAAAATTTATAGAAGCGGATGGTCCCATTGTTTCTTCCCCACCACAGTTCCTTGAAACCTTCCCAAAAGAGAATTCAAAAGGATACAAAAGGCTCTATGGAACACCATGAAAATTATAAGCTATCAAACTGCTTTCAGTTAACATCGCAGTCCTCAAGTGTGGAAAGGATCATAGGAGAATTCCAATAACATAAATATGTTCTGTTTTATATCTTAACCAAGCATATAAAATGTCTCTTGTTTTCTGATGGGAATAATAATAATTCTTATATTCTTGATTAGGACTATAATTAAGACTTAATTTAACTTAAGAGTAAGTTTTCATTAGTTTTAGACTGTGGACAAACTGTAGATTCACCACACATAGCAACAACAAATGGTTGAAAGTAGGAAAGTTGAAGAAAGAAACAAATGACCAAGCCTTAAGAACAATACAAAGCATACAAAGTAGGAATTGAGAAAACAGCAAGAGACAGCAAATACCACCTGTGCAAAGAAGCTGAAGAAACAGTAGACTACCAAGTTAGATGTTGCAAGAAGATGGCACAGGTGGACTACAGACAATGGCGTGACAAAATAGAAAAACAGTAAATTGGAAGATCAGCAAGAAATACCATTTACCTGTAAGCAAGAACTAGTGGGAGCACAAAATAGATAAAGTAATAGAAAATGAAGAGGCTAAACTGTTCTGAGAGGGTAACAAGTAAGCAGATATTATACCCCAACTATCTACAGCTGTCGATAAGACAAAAAAGACTGTTACAATAACTAGAGACAGAAGAATAGAAAGAAAAGAATGGGAGAAAATCACAAAAATAAAAACATGCAATTACAATGGTAGCAAAAAAGTCAAATAAAATAAAGATAGTGCCAATACTAGGCATGCTGGGTGCAATCCTTGAACATTTGAAACATAACTTGAACACCATTGGCATTAACAAAATCATCATCAGTCAATTGTAAATGTCATCATCAGAATATCATCACCTGATGATATCTCTAAAACAGGGGTCTCCAAACTTGTCAACTTTAAGACTTGTGGAATTCAATTCCAAGAATTCACTAGCCAGCTGGCTTGTTGAGTTGAAGTCTGTAAGTCTTAAAGTTGACATGTTTGGATACCTCTGATTTAAAACTATCAAAGAACAATCTCCGTACCCAGATTTTGTAAAGAACTTGATAGGTGGATAAAAATGCCCAATACAGTCTAAACATCTGCTTGACTATGCAAGCAACCATAATAATATATTAAATTTATACATGCTACCTGATTCTCAGCTATCTGCATGGTTGTTATTACAAGTATGAAAAGATAGCATACAAAAGCGTTCTTGGGATCGCTTTATGTTCAGACTGTATTGGGCATTTTAAAACTTCCAAAATATTCAAAACCGTAAAATTTTAATGTGTTTTAGATAAGTATAAATATTTATCTAGGGCAAGGAAGACACAAATTTATTAAAGGATAACATGACATTCTACCACACTTTTCAGCTAAACAAAATATATTTTTCTGAAAAAAAGATTCCTTCCTCTCTCAAAAAAGAAATTAATTCATTATTGCATGGAACATTTCTACTATTAACTCATTGCTCAATGAAAGAAACAGTGAACTGTGCTTATGATTCCACATATTTATAATACTATCAGAGAAACTAAATCCCATCATTGTATAAAAAATTTCTCTTTTTCTTTGAACAAAAAAATATAGGTTTATCAGTGTATTACAATTATCTTTTATAGTAAATGTTAAACGATTACAATTTTTGTAACTTACCTAGTGTTTTTTGCAGACTATTTATAAGCATACTTGTAATTGAAAAAGGTTGTGGCCAAAAGTATTACTCCTTTAAGCCATATTAACATGTTAGTAATAAATATTATAATAAGATCTATACCTTTAGAAAACATTGTAAGGTTTGCACCATATTATATTTTCTAGCATATTATTTTTATATTTTTATTATCAGTTTTAATAGTTAAAAAATATGAACCTGTAAACTGCCTGGAGTAATAAGCACTCAGAAATTGAATTTAGAAGTGGGATCAAGAGCAGGTCTTTATGGATTGGGACAAAACTAAGTCATTTAGTTAAGACAGGGGATGTTTTGTTTTGTTTTCTGAATAAAGGAAGATTCTGACTCTAGGTACTCTGCAGGGGGAAAGTTATGAAAGAATAAGACTTTATCCCAGGACAGAAGAATAAAATAATTGGATTGTACATTATATAATACATTTTAAGTCAGGTATCTGGGATTCAGAAAACATTTCAGTAGGAACACTTGCAACCCTTTGGAACCTCCCTAATGAAGATTCTGGTTCCCTGCACATGCCCTCTCCTCTATTCTCCCTGACCATTGAACATCACTGGCCAACTTGAACCAAGTGAGTTGGGGTGCAACTGCCTTTGAGGGATAAATGTATGTTTGGCTCTAATCTGACAGCAGTTCCTAGTTCTATCCAGGATTTTTTTCCCCATTTTGGACATTTCTATGAATTGAGCACAATGGTGAGCGTAGGGATTATGAGGACAGACAACATTTAAAACAAAGTGAAGTGCTTCATATTTTTATAATGATTGGCTCTGTTATCAGGCACATCCTGTAAGAAGTCATTGAGACTGAATACACTGACTTAAGACTATGCACTATGAAGTGTGCTGTGTAGGGTTTTTGTTTTTCAAAAAATCAGCTCTTTGTTTTAAATTGAAAGCTAATTGAAACAGTATTTCTAATTAAATCAATTCATTCTTTATTTAAGAAAACTTCCCCAGTTATTGTGTGTTTATTGGGTTGCTAGGGGTACCTAATGAAGTATGAATTGAAGTGTTTAATGTGAATGCCAGATTTTTTTGAGGATAAATGGTTCTAACATGTCTGGAATGGTATCCAATTGGTTGAAAACTTGGCTAACAACTTAAAAAGTGACATCACTTTTGGCAGTGATTCTTTTTTTTTACTAAGCATCTTATATGATTAATGTTCTTCTAAAAATATAATGTATTTGAATGTATATATTTAATTTTTTCCTGCAAGAATAATTTATGTAAGAGTCATATTTGCATCAGTAGAGAAGCACTGATACTGAAATAGACCTGTATGCTATACAGACTATACATAAAATGGCACAATATGGAATTCTTCCCCATTCATTAATCAAATTCTGCACTGCAACAGTCTTTAGACCATGATGTCAAGATTGAAGCATATTTGCAGAGTGGATTTATGAATATAATATGAAGTAGATTATGAATCATACATTTGTATATGTTGGGAAAGAATGCATTATGGGTATCTTATTATGCTTCCCATCTTGCTGTTGTTGTGAAAGAACTGTTGACTATATGATTTTTCCTTCCATGTTTTACATTTCTTTCTTCAGCATCTCTCCTCATATTTTTCTTTCAGACATGTGGTTACTACTTTATTTTTTCTTTTTCATTGATTGCATTTGCTCTGAAAAGAGGCAACAGTAGGTTTCTAAAAACAATAGGATCAGCAGATCTGCCCCTTAGTGCAGCCTTTCCCTAAGGAGAAGCTAAAAGGTGGCCACATGATTGAATAATTAGTCATTGGTATACAAATTTGTTGTCTGAGAACAGATGAAAAAGATGTCACCCTGTTTCCCTGAAAATAAGACCTCCCCAGATAATAAGTCAAGTCCGGCTTTTGAGCACATGCACTAAAATAAGTCTTCCCTTGAAAATAAGTCCTCCCCAAAAATATTGCAACATAGCAGCAGCCATGAGGTGAACATGCTCGCTGCCTCCTGCACCTCAGAAATAATACGACCTCCCCAAAAATAAGGCCAAGTACCTATTTCAGGGATCAAAAGAAAATAAACCCCTCACTTATTTTTGAGGAAACATGGTAGATATGTATCACTAGTGGTAAGATATGTCCCAGGATAAATCCAGTAGACTTCTATTATTTGAATTATATCTCTCTTCAGATATAGAAGAAATGTGAATGAGCCTTCATAAGCTTTGAATTGTGGAAAGTGAATTGATCTTCTTTTTGCAGGCTTTCACACAATGAGAAGCAGTAATTTTAAACTGTCAATAACCAATTGAAGGGCAATATCACAGAACCATGCAATTGTGATGTTGGAACCAACCACAATGACCTTCCAATCCCCTGCAATGAATAATGAAACCAATTACTCTATCGTTGTGAAATAGCTGTTCAGCTACTGTTTAAATGTACTATAGTGAGAATGGGATGGAGTGAGATGGGATGGAATGGGATAGAGGAGAGGAGAGACTAAGCTTTGTTAAAATCATGGACTTGCCTTTGTTGTACATTTATGTATATGAAGTTGTTATTGGTATGAGACATTTCCTAATGTATTATTTCAGACATAATTTATAAAATTAATATGACAGTATTAAGCATTTGTTTTTAATAAGAGGCTAAATATAGTTGTTTATGTGAGTAAAAGAAACGTTTCTGTGTGGTTTTCCATCACATTTTGATGAATAGAAGCCTTGTAACTCGATGAGGTCACTTCAGAAGGGAAAGTGAGGTAGAAAAGCAGCTGAATCTACAGGCTTTTCTGCTATATGTTGCACCAGCTATTCTCAAAGCAACAGTCTCTTCTTGAAACAGTTATAGCAAACCTTCTATAATATGCCTGAATGCCTCTCGCAGGACTTGAAATACACACACTATTGTACTGTATGGTCTAATATGCAGTATACTATTTCCTCAGCTTGTGTAAAGTGCACTGTGGAGACCTCTTTACACTTCTAATGTAAGCAAAGCCTCATATTGTTTATTTTAAAGTCTGAAGGTTTTTTTTAAATAGAAGCTCAGCCATATTTTGCCATCACTTAACTCTTCAAGTATAACTCTTGAACAACTGTAAGTGTACCAAGGTGGGGGGACGGTGGAGAGGTGAAGGAATCTGTCTTATGAGATATATGTCTGTACATGCTGTTGGGAAGTTGCATTCACATCTATGCAGGTGCTGAAAATGGGTTCTAATGGTAGAAAAAATGGCTTGGCTTTTTTAAGGCACCACATTGGTGGAAGAAAATGTTGGACAGAGGCATTTTAGCAAATATTTAAAATGACGACAAGTAATAAAACTAATCAGAGACATTAGGTAGGATTTGTTAAAGTTGCACCTCAATTCATAGATTATAAATGAGTTGCCAGTGTGCATGGATCAAGATGCTGCTCTCTGCCCACTATCAAAATTAGAGCTGAAAAAACCCTTGTCCAAGACAAAGGGTTCCAGTTTTATTCTTTTTCCCTGATCTTCTCCAAACTCAGAAGACATTTAAGTATTGGGTTCTAGTGAATTCTAATGAAAATTTTTGAAAAATGAATGACAGTGTCTATTATCTTGTAGAATGCATCTTGTAGAATGCAACAATATAATTGTCTTTTCATAATTATTACATAATTGTTAATAGGGAAGAGTTTTCTTCCAATAATGCCTATGAAATAAGGAATTATTATGAAGAATTGGTGAATGTTTGCACTTTGTATCAACAAATAGATTTATAAAATCTGTTTTTTAAATACATGTTATTAAATTGTCATTGTTTCAATATAAGATTATCCATTTTAATAAAATATGAATAAGCATTTTTATTTATTTCTCAATAATTTTGACAATATATTAATAATCAAAACAGTAAAACTCCTGATTATATCAGTAACTGACATGCAACTCAGACTGCAGTTACTAAAAGAATACTCAGCCCATAAAGTAGCCATTGATAACAGCCATATTTAATGGTAAGGTACATAATTTATCTGTGAATAGTCTCAAATTAAATTCTTTGAATAGTATCTCCATGTAGGGCTAGAAATGTTATAAGTACCCTTGCAACTCAATATACAAAACACATTGGATCAATGATCTGACATGATATAAGCTTGCTCTTTTCATACAGAATCAAGAGAACTAGTTAATATTTAATGAGCACATGTGTATAGGTGTGCACATGTGCTCACATACACGCATACACACACACAAATACTAAACAGGATGAGAAAATGCTCTTTCAACTATTTTGATATTAGTCATGTATTTAAGAAAAAATTAACACTTACTAGATAAATTCAGAATGTGCATAAATAAATCTGACTTGTCAACAAAATGGAATGTTAATTAAGCCATTAATAATATACATTCAGACATTATTTTAGGAAATAATAAGATTTTCATGCCTTTTCATTTTAACATAGTAATAGTTAAATCATATAATAGAACCATTTGAATTGTGGTATTTTTCTTCTTCTAATTTTCCTCATATAGAATTTAATATGTTGCCTGAATTTTCAGTTGCATTTGTTATCAGTCAGCAGAACTGAATTAGAAAACATGAAACATAAATTCCATTGTCTATATCTGATTAGGTTCTGCTCAGCTCTGCCCAGTGAATCAGTGTGCTTTAATGGTCCATTTAATTGTGAATGTGGCTGTGAATGCCTAAATAAAAAAAATATCTGTAAAGATACCCACAGCTGGCATTGAATGTAACTCGCTACACCAGCTGCCACTTTGCTGTGTTGTTAATATTTTATTTTATAACTTTGCATATGTATTTGGGTGGGAGTGTTGTGGCATTCGTGTTCTTTTAGATTTTTTTTCATTTGGAAAGAGTATGTTTAGTTCACTGGATATATTATATACCTCCTGAAATGGAGGAAGGCTGGAAATGCTTAGTTCTTTTCCTTCAGAAACTGATATCCAGCAGTGAAAAGTCATTTGCCCATTTAGGATTGCTTGTTCACTGTGATTTACTAATTTAGATAAATAATTATGTGGAAAGCCTGCTTCTGAATTAAATCATTCTAGAATGCAACTTTTACTATACTGGGACTTACTGTACAAAATCCAACTTAGTCCTAAAATTGGAGACATACAATAGTTTCCTATGCATAGCATTTGTGTGACTTCTGAATGCCAACATACTGTATATAGCCTGCTTTGGAGAGATCCTGAAGTGATAAAACTCTTCTGAATTGGACTGTATCAAAGCAACCTTTCCCCAAAACTTTGGATTTATTTTGCAATTTGCTTTTAGTGTCAGTTTCTAAGTCTAAATGAATTTGATATGTTTGTCAGTAGATCCAGTTAAATTTAAGTCCCACTGGATTTTTCATATACTCCTCCTGCGCTCCTGCTATTACTCATAAGGATTTTTGTCCTATGATGAATATATGTTGGGACAATTCTTATTGAGATTTATTGTGAATACAAAGTGAAACTCCTTCCTACCTTATGCAGCATAGTAGTCTTCCAGATCTGCACACATGCACTAACTAGATAGAATAAAAACCCAGTAATAAACATTCTTCTGCTTTTTAATACACTGATTTTAAGCATGAGCATGGGAGTACTTAACAACATAACTCAAAACCTGATCAAGTTTATGTAACACACACGTTGATATATGCATTAAAACCCACAGATATTTGTTGTATGTTCTTAAGTTTTCCTAATGTAAATGATACTAAGAATTTTAAATAAATAAATCCAACTTTTAAAAATATATCCTTTACTATTTTGATAAAAATAAAATTAGTATACTTTTTATAGTTTTGTTATGATGTGCTTTTATGTGCTTTATCTGCACTTATTACACCTGTTTAATATATTCTCATATTTTTCTCCGTTTACTATCCTTGTTCCGGTACATATTTCTTTTTAAAAAAAAATATTTACTTTCTATAGCCACTCATTTCAATAAGTGACTCTGGGCGGTATTTTGATGGTGCGTTATTATTTTCTGTCCCTTTGAAGATGTATCATTTGCATAGTTTAATAAAACATACCTGTTTAACTATGCAGAGGATCCTTAAATGGATATTTTAATAGGTCTGTATCACAAATAAGATTGACCTGTCAATTTTTTATTTATATTTAGTTTCATATCCTACAAAAAGTGACTGTAAAAGACAAATAGGTTGAATAGGACTGTACTATTTTTCTGTTAAAGTTATAATATTTTTGCATAGCATCACATTACATTTAGTGTGATTTGACATTATATTGTATGCTATAAATCAATAAGATGGTACCTAAATTGCATCTTGACGTTTTGTAACTCAGAGACTAGCAAATAAACCCCAGGCCCCAGTTCATTATGAGTTGTTTTTGTTAACAGAGATGAAATTATGGGTGTAACTTGTTGGCTGTCTTCAAACAGACTTTTGCAAGCTGTTTGTTCAGCTGTCTCCAGCCAACAGCCTCAACTGTGTGGCAGAGAAACAAATTCTTCCATCTTCCCTAGAATGATTGTGTAGTAATGATCTGGTTTCTGTCCTTGATGTTTGTCAGTACAATACAATACAATACAATACAATACAATACAATACAATACAATACAATACAATACAATACAATACAATACCAGAATTGGAAGGGACCTTGGAGGTCTTCTAGTCCAACCTCCTGCCTAGGCTGGAAATACTATACCATTTCAGACAAATGGCTATCCAATATCTTCTTAAAGGGGTTGGGGCATTTGCAACTTCTGGAGGCAAGCTGTTCCATTGGTTAATTGTTCCGTCAGGAAATTTCTCCTCAGATATGCTTGCCACTTAAGAGAATGAGTTTCTCTCAATCCAATCCACCTCACAGGATGGTTGTTGTGGGGAGGAAGGCATGCTGGATATGTTCTCCTCCTTGTTGTTAGTTGTGATGTCGTGTCCTATTCATCGTGACTCCATGGACAATGTTCCTCCAGGCCTTCCTGTCCTCTATCATCCTCTTATGTCCATATGAGCTCAAGCCTACTGCTTCAGTGACTCCATCCAGCCACCTCATTCTCTGTCGTCCCCTTCTTCTTTTGCCCTCCCTCTTCTCCAGCATGAGGCTCTTCTCCAGTGAGTCCTTCCTTCTCATTAGGCGGCCAAAGTATTTGAGTTCCATCATCAGGATCTGGCCTTCTAAAGAGCAGTCAGGGTTGATCTCCTCTAGGACTGACTGGTTTTATTGCCTTGCAGTTCAAGGGACGTGAAGGAGTCTTCTAGAGCACCATATAGTTTAAAGGCCTCAATCCTTTGGTGCTCATCTGCCTTCCTTATGGTCCAACTTTCACAACCATACATTGCAACTGGGAAAACCACAGCCTTGACTGTTGAGTCCTCGGACTTATGACCGGCTGAACCCTTTTTCAAATTGCAACCGCCGCCGCGTCTGATTGGCTAAGACGCGGCTGGTTTAAAAAAGTGGATTCAGCTGTCTGGGTTTTCCCGCCCAGAGAGAGTATTTAAGGAGCCGGTTTAGTGCGGGTTATTTGAATCTCTGCTTGTACCATGCTGCAGCTTGAGCTTTCCAGAAAATAAAGTAGGCAATGTGAAACCTGTGTCGGACCTTGCTTCAACATCTAACATTGACTATATGCATTTTTGTGGGCAAGGTGATGTCTCTGCTTTTTACTATGCTGTCTAGATTTGCCATAGGTCCTTATTGCTAGGAGATATACCCAAAAGAGCAAAGTATGGCATGAAAATCTTCTTTTCAGAGGTTGATTTAACTCTGTTCTCTGTGAACCTCAGAAGAGTTATGTAAAAAGATTAAATCCAGCCATCAATCCTGATGTAAAGAGATAGTGAGTTTCCTAATCACCCCCAACACAAATAATAAAGAAAGAAATAATCACTTATGCCCACAGGGTATTCAAAAATAATGGTACTGATGAGAATGTGATTGGGAAAGTATTAGATTGTGCAGAAATGAACAGACTAATGCTGGCAATTAAGGAGAAAGAGCAAACTGAATATTATACTATATGGGAATTATTCTATCAGTGGCTAGAGAATAAAAATGGAAATTGGAAATAAAAGGAGATTAAAGGATAGAAAATATGTTAGAGATGTAAACAATATGATAATTGTTAGTATTATGATGATTATTATTCTTAATATTATTATTTTATTATTAGAAGATATTTTAAGAGGGAAAATGAACAAGTTTAGTATGCTCTATTATTCAATATACTATAATTGTAAGATTAGAGAATCAATATCAATGTAGTGAATGATGGTTATTGCACAGGAATAAATGACACACTGTTTAAGAGAAGATGAAATGTTTATATGTATGAATGTATATGTGTGTGTATCATAATATCATAATATACCATTATTTATTTTTATGTGTGTGTATGTGTGTGTGTGTGTATGTGTGTATGGATGGATGGATGGATAGATAGATAGATAGATAGATAGATAGATAGATAGATAGATAGATAGATAGATAGATAGA
>JAPKID020000415.1:0-18351 GCA_026931265.2 Tropidonophis doriae | reverse complement strand
GGGGGGGGGGGGGGGGTGGACGGCCATGTGTGTGTGTGAGCGGAGGGGGACAGGGGGAGGGCACATCGCTGCCAGCCTGGATAACTGTCTGAGGTTGGATTTCTCCCTCTTCTCTCTGTCTCTCTCTTGTCAGGTTGCTGACAACCTTCAAATTACACTCTTCTCCCTCAAGAAGAATTCAGCTCCCCACCACATGCATGTGTGTGTCCACGCACACGTACACACACACACAAACACATTTACACTGACTGAAAAGTGAAAAGATATGGAAAAGCACAGGTATCAAGAGGATTTCTCTCTCCAGTATTAACGGTATTTGCACTGTGCCAAGGGGCAGTGGGGGCTGTGGCCAGACACTGTCGGCCTCACGCACACTCACCACCTCTTGCGCTGGCCACACCCATCCCCTGGGCTTATTTTTGAGGTAGGGCTTATATTAGGCCCATCCCATCCCCAAAACAGGTCAGGGCTTATTTTGGGGGTGAGTCTTATTTTCGAGGAAACGCGGTAGATGGCCTGCTGATCTATCCATCATGGCATTCCATGGATCTACCTTTCCAGAACAAGCAAGAATTCTTCTTCTAACAAATCATACATATGGAAAGTCTTAATTTTACTTTCCCAACGAACACTTTAGAGTATCTCTCTGTTCACTATTTGCATCACTTTCGCATTTGAACAACAAACATGGCAATTCTTCTCTCTTACCACTGAAAGAATGGAGATGAGAGTGAATTCAAGGCCAACTTCCAAATTCTCTTCCCAATTCTTCTTTGGTATAGAATATAAAAGGAGTTCCTGCTTGGAGGAGATGTTCAGGTATTCGACCACATCATGATAACTACAGTTCTGTCTCATGCTAACATCTGAGAAGCACAATCAACAAACATGTTCTTTGGTTTTTGTTTTTTTTAAATCTGAATCACACAACACTATTCTCCATTATGAGTGGATAAAGCAGTCCAGCGTTCTCCACCTTTGAATGTTTTGTAGCAATAGCAACAGCATTTATTAAGAAATGCTGCTTTCCACTCTGGTGATGCGCTATAATATAGCGAGGCAAGAGCAAAATTGAAAAAGGGCATCAGGGATGCTAAAGCTACGTACAGATGGAGGATTGAACATCTTTTTGATAACTTGGACCGTTGTCGGGCATGGCAAGGTCTGCGACAAATCACGGGGCAAAGCAATAAAAATAGTTTATCCAGCAGTAATGACTCTTTGGCAGAACAGCTAAATCAATTCTTCAGCTGTTTTGAGGTGGAAGCAGGAACGACTGTCATTCCAGCATCTACCACTGATAGTACACTACTAACACCTACCATTGATTAGACAACCATTTCTACTGCAGATCTCTGATATGAGACATATTTTCCAGAACGTTACCCTCCGGAAGGCAGCTGGGCCTGATGGAATCATGGGACGAGTTGTTAGGGACTGGGCTGCAGAGCTAGCTGGAGTGTTCACGGATATGTTCAATCTATCCCTGTTGCAGTGCTCTATCCCTACCTGCCTGAAGACATCCATTATAATGCCGGTCCCTAAGCAGGTAGTAGTGGTATCTCTTAATGATTATAGACCAATAGCTTTAACATCTGTTGTCATGAAATGTTTTGAGAGACTGGTGTTGAACTATATTAAGGCTAGTCTTCTATCTCCTTTGGACCCATACCAATTTGCATACAGGAGAAATAGATCAACTGATGATGCTATGTCTATTGTTGTCCATACTGTATTAAATCATTTGGAACAACAGGGAACATATGTAAGGGTGCTATTTGTGGATTATAGCTCTGCCTTTAACACCATTCTACCCAATAGATTGTTTCTTAAAATGTCCAATTTGGGTATAAATCAGAGGATTTGTTTGTGGATAAAGGATTTTCTGACAGATAAGCCACAGTCAGTAAGGCTGGGATCTCACCATTCTTCTACTCAGATATTAACCAAAGAAGCCCCCCCCCCAGGGTTGTTTGCTAAGCCCCTTCCTTTATTATTTGTACACACATGACTGTAGCCCATTGTATAACACCAATGCAATTATCAAATTTGCAGATGATACAACAGTGGTGGGGCTCATTAATAAGAACAATGAGTCTGCTTATAGAAAGGAAGTACAAGGGCTGACATTGTGGTGCCAAGAAAATAATCTTACACTTAACATCAAAAAAACTAAAGAACCTATAATTGACTTCAGGAAGAAGACGGATGGACATTTACCACTGTACATAAACGGTGAGGAGGTGGAGAGGGTTGGTAGTTTTAAATTTCTGGGCATTTATATATCAGAGGACCTCTCATGGACCACGAATGCTAACATGCTTGTGAAGAAGGCACAGAAGAGGCTGTACATCCTGAGAATACTAAGGAAGATAAATCTATCTCAGCATCTACAGTATTTTTCGGAGTATAAGACACACCAGAGAATAAGACGCACCAAGGTTTTGAAGAGGCAATTTTTTAAAAAAGTAGGTACGTAGATAGAGGAATAGAGAGGGAGTGAAAGAAAGAGAAATATGGTAGATAGGTAGGTTGGTAGGTAGGTAGAGTAGATAGGTAGGTAGGTAGATAAAGGGATAGATCGAGAGAAATAGAGAGAGAGAGAAATATAGTAGATAGGGAGAGAGAGAGTAGGTAGGTAGATAAAGGAATAGAGAGAGAGAAATAGAGAGAGAGAAATACAGTAAGTAGGTAGGGAGAGAGAGTGTGTGTAGGTAGGTAGGTAGATAGATAAAGGAATAGAGAGAGAGAGAAATACAGTAGATAGGTAGGGAGCGAGAGGGTAGGTAGATAAAGGAATAGAGAGAGAGAGAAATAGAGAGAGAGAAATACAGTAGGTAGGGAGGGAGAGAGAGAGAGTGTATGTGTATGTAGGTAGGTAGAAGGATAAAGAGAGAGAAATAGAGAGAGAGAGAAATACATTAGGTAGGGAGAGAGAGAGAGAGAGAGAGAATAGGTAGGTACGTTGATGTTTCCAGGTGTATTTATCTATGTCCTGGAGAAGGAAATCACTGACAAACCTTAAGACTTGGTTTCTGCTGGCACAAAAACAGTTAAAGAGCAGGAAAAAAAAACCCTTTTGCACTCCGCAAACATCTCCAAAACGGTGGGTTTCTCCGTGAAAATGGGCCTGTTTTTTTCAAATAAAAAGTATGACTAGCCTTGGGGGGGCTTGAAGAGTGCTCCTAGAAGGGGGGGCAAAAATGAGCAAAAAAAGGCCCATTTATTACAAAAACAGGTTGTTTTTGTGTCAAATAAATTGCATGCATAGCCCTATGGAGGCTTATAGAGTGCTCCTGGGAGCTGGGGAGGGGGCAAAAAACAGCCCAATTTAGGCTAATTTATGCCCTCCCCAGCCCCTAGGAGCTGTCTGGAAGCCTCCATAAGGCTAGGCACAGCCAGTTTGATGAAGGGGGTGGGGTTTCAGGAGGCAAAAAAAAATGCTGTATTCGATGTATAAGACGCACCCAGATTTTCAGGCTTTTTTTAGAGGAAAAAAGATGTGTCTTATACTCTGAAAAATACAGTATTTCTGTCCTACTATTACAGCACCATTGAGACTGTCCTGACATATGGCATTCTTGCATGGTATGGGAGCTGTTCTGCAGCAGACAAAAAAGCTCTACAGAGAATCATTAAAACTGCCCAGAATATCATCGAGCTCCTGCTACCAGTCCTGGATGACATCTTTGCATCTTGCTGTTTGAGGGAGTTGCATAACATTTCCAGAGAGTCTTCCCATCCTGCTTACAATCTTTTTAGACTGTTGCCTTCTGGCAGAAGATACATAACAATGAAAACTAAGACCACACATCTTCTGAATAGCTTTTATCCCAGAGCTATTATTGCACTCAACGATGAACTAAAGGGTCACCATCAGTGAGCTTTTGCACAGCACTACTTGGTCTGTTGTGTGGATGGATGGTTTAGGGGTGGGGATTTTTTGGTGGGGATTAGTATAGGTGTTGAGCCTGGTCTCTGGCTATTATGTGAATTTTGTTGTATGTGTAAACTGTGTATATACGTACAATGGCAATAAAGTATTTAGACCCATAGAGCCTCTCTATTGCAGTTGACAGAGTCAGCATATTGCCCCCAACAATCTGGATCCTCATTTTACCAACTTTATATCTCCTTCACTCCTTCTCTCAATGTAGGTGTGTATTTCTCAACTATGGCGAAACCTTATAATAAAATCAATAACACAAACAATATTTTTGTTCCTAGCGTGAGCCACATGAAATGGACCATCCACATAATTGTTAACAAAGGACATCAAGACAACAGCTACCAAGGAGCACCCCCTAGAAGAAGGAAGCACTGTTGCTGCTTGTTCGTTTTCCTTTCTCAAACATTCAAATATCATTCATCTCATTTTTGTTATCTCCTTTATGAAAAAAATACATATTAAGGGTGGAGTATTTACCCTGCAGAGGAAAACTGAATAAGTTGCTCACCTCTACTTGTTTTTCTTTAGTTTTTGTTGCGTATAATCATTTTGGAAGCCACTGAATGCCATAATTGCTATTTTTGACTCCAATTTTAATTCATGCATGCAGTACAATAAATTCATCAGTTGCTAGGAATATATTTGGGTGGGAGAAGAAGAAAATTATTTACCTGATATCCAAGAGAAGAGAAAAACGATTCTAACAGTTCTCCACATTCTTCTTTCTTTGAAGTTTTGAAAATATTTAAAGTAGAAGTGAGAAATTTCTAGACTGCAGAATTGGTGAAATTGGTTTGCCTTTGAGTATCCTGGCTGTAGGAAAGCTGTATTTAATATCGGATGCCCTTTATGACAGTTCTAAATATTTGCTGATAAATTATTCTCTCTACCCATCAGAACATTAGCATTTTTCCTGCAGGTTGAGCTGAGAAGATCACTCTCATGAAAAAGCTTTTATTTCTCTTCTCGTTAATTAATACATTGTTGCCCATTAGTATCCATTACTGATTACTTTTTGAAATATTGATATTGTTCTCTCTGTCTGAGGTCATGATTTAGCAGTTCATTTTATGCACTCTTTGCAATTGTCATCTGACTGGAAGAACCATAAAGTATGATACCCTATCTTGTTGTAATAAATAGATTACACAACCTGCAATTGTGCCTACATTTTTCATACATACTCTGTTTTATTCCAGTATGTTTGTTTGCATATAACCTACATTACTATTAGCAAAAATATCATCTGAGAAACCAAAGAATTGTTATTGGGGAAGGATACTGAAACCTTTGGGATCAATTTTCATTCATCAAAATCTGCAATGGCGGAAAACTTTACAATACCGTATTTGTTCTTACCTAATAATTTAGGGAAATAAATGATTTTTCAAGGCGGAATTAAGGCAAAATTATCTTTCCGCACCCCAGATGGGACTCGAACCCACAATCCCTGGCTTAGGAGGCCAGTGCCTTATCCATTAGGCCACTGGGGCTTTGTGAGTTAAAAGCGTTTCACTTTTCCCCTCTTACAGAAAAGCTGAAAATATTTCCTCCGCCCCCCTCCCCTTTGTATGGTTCTTAAATCGTCGCTTTCTGCAGATGTTTTTCATTCATTTTCTTTTGCAAGAAAAAACAAATAAGCTTTAAATAGGCTAAACATAAAATGACTTCCTGTGTTATGATTTTGTGCTTCGTTCACGATTCGGTTCCATGTTTTTGATGCAGCGTCACTCATTGTTCACTGCATAAAACCAAATACAAATCCTGGATTATAGAAACACAGCATATCTGAAGAACAATACAAACGACGTTTTATTTCGTGTATCGTTGGGCGGTTGTAGCTGCTGGATCGGAAATTCCAGCTTTAACTTTAGTTGTAGATCTATTTGTCAACACACTAAAATAATCGACCACGAAGGGACTCGAACCCTCAATCTTCTGATCCGAAGTCAGACGCCTTATCCATTAGGCCACGCGGTCACCTACGGATGAAGTCTTGTGCTGCAACCAGAAGGTTATAGCATAGATGGTTACAATCATTCTTTTAAGAAGTTAGTTCTGAAATTAATATTACTTTACTCTTGCTGACTTCTGCTTCATTTCTCTAAAACTCTGTTTTCACTTCTGCAGCTTTATTTTTTTGCAGACAAAACACCCTGAACTGTTGATGTTCATTCCGTATAAAGTGTATAAAGCAATACTAGCACTGATAATATTAATAACAATAAACAAGACTCTGGAGCAATTTGACAGGCAAACCCGCTACTTTCTTTTTAGAAAATATCTTCATGGGATTGTACAGTTTATTCATAATAGATATGACATCTACTTAGCTATATAGATGATGTTTCCCAAAGCAGATTCCACATCTATCAAAGAGACAAAAACTCCTAGGGATGGGTGGACTGTTCTTTAATCTCCTCTTAATAAGCTGCTCACAGCCTCAGTAGCATTTAAAAAAAATATTTTTAATTGATTTTCAAAACAATGATAGAAAACCAGAAAAATAGCAATACACTGATTGTCAAGGAAATAAAAATCACATAGAAAGTGCTTTTTAAAGTGAAAAACACAGCATAGAAAAGTATAATATATACTATTTTAATACAATTGTAACCTGCTAATACAGTAGTTACAATACAGAAGTAACCTGTTAATACAGTAGTAATGCAGTGCAAAGAAACAGAAGAAAACAATAGAATAGGGAGGACCACAGAGCTCTTCAAGAAAATTGGAGATATGAAGGGAACATTTGATGCAAAGATGGGCATGATAAAGGACCAGAATGGCAGGGACCTAACAGAGGCAGAAGAGATTTAGAAAAGGTGGCAAAATTACACAGAAGAACTATACAAGAATGAGCTTAATATCCCTGATAACCACAATGGGTGGCCACTGACCTCGAGCCAGATATCCTAGAATGTGAAGTCAAATGGGCCTTAGGAAATCTGAGCAACAACAAAGCTAGTTGGGGTGATAGTTTTCCAGCTGAGCTATTCAAAATCTTAAAAGATGATGCAGTAAAATTGCTACAATCAATTTGCCAGCAAATTTGGAAAACTCAACAATGGCCACAGGATTGGAAAAGGTCAGTTTTCATTCCAATTCCAAACAAAGGCAATGCCAAAGAATGTTCAAACTATCACACCATTGCACTGATTTCACATGCTAGTAAAGTTATGCTCAAAATCCTACAAGCTAGGCTCCAGTAGTATGTGGATCAAGAGCTACCAGAAGTACAGACAAGATTTCGAAGAGGCAGAGGAACTAGAGATCAAATTGCCAACATACACTGGATCATGGAGAAAGCTAGGGAGTTCCAGAAAAATATCTACTTATGCTTCATTGACCTTTGATTGTGTGGATCACAACTAATTGTGGCAAGTTCTTAAAGAGAGGGGAGCACCAGACCATCTTATTTGTCTCTTGCGAAACCTATATGCGGGTCAAGAAGCAACAGTGAAAACTGGACACGAAATCACAGAGTAGTTCAACATTGGGAAAGGAGTCTGACAAGGCTGTATACTGTCTATTTAACTTATATATGCAGAGCACATCATGAAGAAGAGGGGGGGAGGTAGATGAATCAAAAGTTGGAATTAAGATTGCCGGGAGAAATATCAACAACCTCAGATATGCAGATGATACCACTCTAATGGCTGAAAGTGAAGAGGAACTAAAGAGCCTCTTGATGTGGGTGAAGAGGGAGAGTGCAAAAGTTGGCTTGAAACTCAACTTTAAGAAAACTAAGATCATGACATCCAACCCTCTCAATTCCTGGCAAATAGATGGGGAAGAAATGGAGTTACTGGCAGATTTTATTTTCCTGGGCTCCAAGATCACCACAGATGGGGACTGTAGCCAAGAAATTAAAAGATGCTTGCACCTGGGGAGGAAAGCTATGGCAAATATAGACAGCAGACTAAAAAGCAGAGACATCATCTGTCAACAAAAGTGCATATAGTCAAGGCTATGGTTTTCCCAATTGCAATGTATGGCTGTGAAAGTTGGATCACAAGAAAGACTGAGCACCAAAGAATTGAGGCCTTTGAGCTATGGTGCTGGAGAAGACTCCTGTGAGTCCCTTGGACTGCAAGGCGATCAAACCGGTCAGACCTAGTGGAGATCAACCCTGACTGCTTTTTAGAAGGCTAGATCCTGAAGAGGAAACTCCAATACTTTGGCCACCTAATGAGAAGGAAGGACTCACTGGGGAAGAGCCTAAATGCTGGGAAAGATTGAGGGTAAAAGAAGAATGGAACGAGAGAGAATGAGGTGGCTGGATGGAGTCACTGAAACTGTAGGAGTGAGCTTGAACAGACTCCAGAGAATGGTAGAGGACAGGAGGGTCTGGAGGAACATTGTCCATGGGATCGCTATGGGTCAGACACAACTCTGCAACTAACAACAAACAAATTTGAAAGGTACATCTCTCACAAATATAAAAGGTGTGCCCTTTTCATTTGACCCCAGTGGTTATTTGCTAGAAGCCTTTCTTATTAAAAACAGAAATCCATTCTCTATTCATGTGCTTAATTGGTCAGAACAAAAATGTTTGGTAATTCTCTAAACAAGTACTTGTTAATTTACTACTTAATTGACAGATTCCATTTTATTTAAGGTACATGCTAGACTGAAAAATGTTCTATTTTTTTCCTACTCTGTGGAAAGAGAATAGAAGATGGACAAGGCCAATAGTATTTTTTCCAGTGTATTGGGAAAGGCCGATACAGTGCTGAAAGTTTTACCCCCAGCAATGAACTGCTAGCTAGAATTTCAACAGTTCTATTTCTAAATTACAGCAGAAAGCACAGACACAATAAGAATGCCAAGCTGGGGGTGGGGAAAATCACAGCTGGGGAAACGATTGTAAACCTTGCATGAGAACTATTATAATGTAGAAAAAGGAAAGATATCAGCAATAGTCCAGGAGGAAAAAGACAAACTCCACAAGCAGACAGTATGTTTATAAGGATGAGCCAAAACACCGCAAGAATAGAATGCACACAATAGCCAAAAGCTGAACTGTGAATCTGAAAATCCTAGTTGACAGCTTAAAACTTGCCTTTGGCAACGTTTTGCTGGGTTTTATCTAATCACTTACATCATAGCACAGTTTTCTCTTATTTTCATTCTAGCAATAAACATGAAATATATGAAGTATAACATGCCAGATTAAACAGAATTTGTGAATGGCTTTGTGGTTATCAGTACCATACTCTCAATAACTAACATTTTTATACCATTTGTTCTTTACTGAAGACAAAAAAAAATCTCTATGGCCCAAATCTTTATGAGCACATATTGTATATATATATATATACAATTGATTTTTCACTGATCAGAACCTATCTGGGCAACCTTTGAAAATTAAGGGAATAAGAGCGTTGGTTCTTACCTGAGACGCATCTTTTCATAGTGAGGAGGTAGCATCTAGGCTGGGTGACTCTCTTCCGCTCATTGGAGGACTGAGTCTGGGCAAATTTCCGGTCCCGCTCTCTTCACCGGGCATGCCCAGTTTCGACAAAGAAACCCAGACTCAAGGCGTCTTGCACAGGAACCACACGATTAATAGTCCAGTCCTAGCTGAAGTCCGCAGAAGGCCTATGGGAACGGCCAAGACAGATTCAGGAACCAGTTCATGTCCCGTCCCCAGAAGGAGCGAGCTGATCTATCAAAAAAACAACAACCCTGGGTGGGGCTAGATGCTGCCTCCTCACTATGAAAAGATGCGTCTCAGGTAAGAACCAACGCTCTTTTTCCATAGTGGAGGAGGCAGCATCTAGGCTGGGACGTACCAAAGCTGGCAGTGTCCCCGGGCGGGAATCACAATTGGCTAGAAGGTCTCTCAGCTCAGACCACAGCTTGGAGAACCCTGCGACCAAAGGTCGCATCTGCAGAGGCAAAGGTGTCGAGTTTATAGTGACTGATGAATGGTGAAGGAGAGGCCCAGGTGGCTGCTCTGCATATCTCCTGGAGAGAGGCTTGCGCTGCCCACGCCGCTGAGGTGGCCGCACTTCTGGTGGAGTGGGCGGTGAGGCATCCTGGAGTCGCAGAGGAGTGTGATTGGTAGGCCAAGGCAATGCAAGCGCGCAGCCACCTCCCAATGGTCGCCGCTGTCACCTTCCTGCCCTGGGAGGAAGGATGGAAGGACACGAAGAGTGACTCAGATGACCGAAAGGGGCGGGTTCTTGAGATGTAGATCTTGAGAGCCCTCTTCACGTCCAAGGTATGCCACTTATGCTCTAAGGGATGTGCGGGCTTCAGGCAGAAGTTCGGTAGTATCAGCTCCTGGGAGCGATGAAAGCAGGAGCACACCTTAGGGATGAAGGAGGGATCCAAACGTAAGACTACCCTGTCCTGATGGAAGATGCACAGCTCCTCTCTGACCAAAAGGGCTTGGTCATGGGGAAGGCGTAGAGGAGGGGGAAGGCGTAGAGCAGGGGGAAGGCGTAGAGGAGGCTGGGGGGCCAAGGGCACTGTAGAGCATCCGCTCCCTCTGATCCCTGTGAAGGAAAACGTGAGAAAAAACTCGGTAGTTGGGCATTGGAGGGGGTGGCAAAGAGGTCTATCTCTGGAAGGCCAAAAATCCTCACTATGTCCTGGAATATCGCCGGATCTAGCCGCCACTCGGCGTTGTCCACCACCTCGCGGCTGAGCCAGTCCACCTGAACATTTGCCTCACCCGAGATATGCTCCGCCGTTAAGGAGGGAAGGTGGCGTTTGGCCCAGAGACCCAGCCGTCTGGCCTCGGCCATGAGGGAACGGGAGCGAGTGCCCCCCTGTCGATTCACATGTGCCTTGGTAGACGTGTTGTCCGTTAGGACCAGGACGTGCCTCCCCCGAAGAGAGGGTAGGAAGTGACGGAGAGCTAGGTGGATAGCCCTCAGCTCTAACCAGTTGATGCTCTGCGATAGGTCCGCAGGCTGCCACTGCCCCTGAGCCATCTGTCCCTGGAAGTAGGCCCCTCACCCAAACAGGCTGGCGTCTGTGGTCACCGTCAGTGGCCTGATCCCTGAACAGACGGCCCTTGGAGATAGCCTGGGACGACCACCACCAGAGGGACTGGGAGACTTCTAAGGGAATGGTCACCTTGGCCTGGGAACAGCTCAGGAGCCATTTCTGAAATGGTAAGAGAAACCATTGGAGGGCTCTGGAATGCAGGCGCGCCTAAGGAACAATGCCTATGGCCGAGACCATAGTACCCAGCAACCTGGACAGGGTGGCTAGGGAGGTCCTGGGATTACCCAAGACCTGAGTTGCTAAGGCCCTAAGAGATAACTGTCGCTCCTGAGACAGGAACACCCTGCCCTCAACTGTGTCGATTAGCGCCCCCAGGTGAACCAAACGGGTAGAGGGGAGAAGGTGGCTCTTAGGAATGTTAATGGAGAAGCCATGGTCCTGTAACACCTGTATGGTGGTGCTCAGGTCCCTTCGAGCTCTTTCGGGAGAGGGGGACTGAACGAGAATATCATCTAAATACGTGTTCAGTCTGATTGGGATCTCCCTTAGGCTGGCCAAGAGGGCTGCTAATACTTTGGTGAACACCCTGGGCGCCGATGAGAGGCCGAAGGGAAGGGCAGTATACTGGAAATGGAGCCCCAGATAGGAGAAACAAAGGAACTGGCGATGCTGGGGTGCGACCGGGATGTGGAGGTAGGCCTCCGTCAGGTCTATAGACGATAGGAATTCTCCGTCCCGGATTTCCACTAAGATGGACTGTAAGGAATGCATCTTGAAACGCTTATAACAAATGAACTTGTTTAATTTTTTTAAATCCAAGATCGTTCTCCACCCTCCCGAAACCTTGGGGATAACAAAAATGATGGAATAAAACCCCTGACCGTGTTGATCTAGGGGCACAGGCTCTATTGCCTGGATATGCAACAGGTGTTGGATGGCCTCCTGTATGAGGCGTCGGCGTGCCAGGTTGGAAGAGACCGGGCAGGCCTTGAAACACAAGGGAGGGGGAGAAACAAACTAAACGCAAAACGTATCTAACTGTGGACCTGACCCAAACGTTGAACGTGGTCCTATCCCATTGGTCAGCGAACTGAGCTAACCTGCCACCAATGGGGAGGGAAACAGCCGGGGTGTTAATTCCAGCGGTAGGAACGGTTACCCCCCCCCCTCGGAAGGACCGCTTGGACTGTCTGCCCTCTGGGGGCGGTCCGGGGGGGCCTATTCCTGGGGAAGTATCCTCCTTGCTGTCTGAACCCCTGGAATCCGAAGTCTGCCCCCCGAAAGGAAGAACCATAGTCCTGGGGACAAAAGGAAGATCCTGAGTCGTTGCCTCAAAAGGACGACCGTCTGGGATAGGGGTTTTTGCGGTGAAACCCCTTCTTGGGAGCCAAGGGGAGTATCTTACGCTTGTCCTTATTTTCGACCAAAAAAGGATCCAAGTCATTGCCAAAGAGAGAGCCGCCCCTGAAGGGGTCGGACGCAAGTCGCTACTTATGACGGCGTCAGCCTGCCACTGTTTGACCCACAGAAGTCTTTGTGACGTGACAGTCGATGCCATGGCCCTGGAAGCAAACCTGGCAGAGGCAAGCGTGGCATCAGAGGTGAACTGGATTGCTGCCACCAGCTTGGCAATGTCGTGGTGTGCCCTCAGGTCTGCGACGGGCGTGTGTAGTTGCAGGTCCTGGAGCCAGAGGAGGCATGGGCGAGTGAAGAAGGAGGCTGTAGTAGCCGCTCGGATGACCCACGCTGCAGCTTGATGACCTTTCTGCAAGGTGACGTCCGCTTTCCTCTCTTCCGGTTTCAGGACACCCTCCGGGGGGCCCGGCATGTTGGCCGAAGTGTAGAGCGAGATCACCAGATCATCTACCGAGGGGACTGAGAGGAACTGCTCCATGTCATCTGCGACGTTGAAGTATTTCTTGTCCGCCGAAGGCCCTGGTCCCGACGTGGGTGTTGCCATTGGCGCTGTACCAGGTCCGCGAAAATCTTTGGCATGGGGATGGTCTCTGCCGGCAAGGTGTCGTCTGTGAACAAAGTCTCCGCCGAGATCAAAGTTGATCTGGGAACCTGGGCTGTGGTCAAGGTGGCTGGAGCCATCTTAGCTGCCATCTTTGCCTTGTATAACAAGGAGGGAAACAGGGCTGAGGGAAAAAGCCCTGAGGAGGGCTTCTTTTCCAGTGCTCTCCCTTCATCCTCTGAAAGACCTCCCTCCCTGATCTCGCCTTTCTCTGAGCTAGAGGAGGCCTCGAGGTCTTCCTCTTCGTCAGGATCCTCCTCCGCAATCAGTGCCGGGTTCAGTGAGGCTGGCACCGGGTTCAGTGAGGCTGGCGCCGGGAGAGGAGAGGATGCGGGCAGGGGTATGGTTTGCTGCTGCTGCTTGCCTGCAGTCATTCCCTGGGCAAAGGCTGCTGCTATAATATCCTGGATACTAGACATTCCCATAGGGTTTTGAGGTAATGGCAGAGAGGCTGATGTTGAGGGGATGGCCTCCACCTGCTGAATAGAGGTGGGTAAGAACTCACCCTGTGTTGGCCCCAGGGTGGGGAGCTGCTGTGCTGGTCCCCAAATGCCCAATACATCAATCGGGAAGAGAGGGTTAAGTCCCCCCCTCCCTGATGCTGCGCAGGAGACATCATGAGTGAAAGCTGGGCCTGCGTTTGGTGGGGCAGGGGTGAGGCCTGGACCCGCGCTGCCTGGGATGCAGCCTTGGTGTGCAGGTGGTCCAGGGTCTTCTCCCTTCGCTTCTCGAAGCTAGAGGAGGAGGCAACCGGCTTCTTGTTCCTGGAGGACTTCTGCGAGGCCTTGCCTGATTTTGTGGCGGCCTTGCTCTTCCCGAGGCCGGATGGGCCAGGCTGGGGCTCCGGTTTGGTGGGAGCTTCCGGAGCTGACACCGTAGAGGCCGCGGCTGGTGGCTCCAGGCATTCTGGGGCTCGCTGCATCTGCCATCCTCATTCCTGGTAGGTAGGGCAGGCTTTGGGCCTTAGCGGTAATTGCTGGTGGGCCATGGCACTGAAAAATGATGTCCCTGTGCACTTCCGCTGCACTGGGACGAAGCGCGGCTCTTTTAAATTTTCAAAATGGCGCTCGCGCCACTTCGCCGCCACGTGGAGGTAGAAGCCGCCCTCCTGGACCCCCAGCGATCATTCTCCTTGCTGGGCTCTTCCTCCCGCTCCCGATGGAGCCGCCGGGTCGCTCTGCAACTGAAAGGGCTGAAGTTTTAAAGGCCCTGTTGCCGCGGTTCGCCACTCAACCTTCCGAGAGCGGCGGAGTGTTTCCCGGCTGAGGGAACCTCCAGCAGCCAGATTCTTACCGGCACTCTCCCCTACTTATGCGCTGCAGGCGGCGTGGGGGGCTTTCGGGGGGTCCGAATATCCGAGCGCTCTTCAATCCCCTCAGCGGAGGTCGCTGGTGTCGGGGATGCGCTCGCCGGCCTGTTTGCCCTATGAGGGCTTGAAGGCCCAGTTCAAGGCTTGCTGCCTTCGCGGGAGCAGAGCTGTCGCCTATGAACCGCTTCGCTTCCTTGCCAAAAAAACTTTGTTCCCTTGGCTGAAATTCCCTTTCTTCTGTGGTGAAGCACTCTAGGCTGGAGAACTCGCAAGACGCAGCTTCCTCATTGAGGGACTGAGTCAAAACTGGGCATGCCCGGTGAAGAGGGCGGGACCGGAAATTTGCCCAGACTCAGTCCTCCAATGAGCGGAAGAGAGTCTCACCCAGCCTAGAAGCTGCCTCCTCACTATGAAAAGATGCGTCTCAGGTAAGAACCAATGCTCTTTCTGGCTGTGCACAAGAGAAATACAGAGCCACAACTTCTGACTCTTTGTGATAGTCTAACATGCAGAGAAAGGAGAGGGTAAAATAATATTACAGTTTTTCCAATGCAAATGTGTTTTCCCACAGAGAAAATAGAGATTTGTTTATTCTGAGATTCACCCAGTTCAGTTAGATACAAGAAAGAGGGAGGAGGAGGATGAGAAAGTTGTTTCTTTTCAGGAACATCTTTCTGATAATGAATTTTGGCAACCAAGCTATCATTTCCTTTTCATTTTGTTCAGCTATGGGAATAAGAATTTCTATACTGGGCATGGATAAATTGGAGTTGAAATAACGTGATCTCATTGGACTGAAAAGAGATGGATGCCCTCATACTGAGTGTCAAGGCTGGCCTATAAAAGATGGTTTCCATTGAACCAAGTATGATTCCCCACCCCCACCCCAGAATTAGCATAGATGTGAAATAAGACTATCATTGCAATAAAAGGTAAAGGTTCCCCTTGCAGATATGTGCTAGTTGTTCCCAACTCTGGGGGGGGGGTGCTCATCTCCATTTAAAAAACCTGAAGAGCCACTGCTGTCCGAAGATGTCTCCGTGGTCATGTGGCCTGCATGTCTAAATGCCAAAGGTGCACGGTACGTTTTACCTTCCCACCAAGGTGGTCCCTATTTTTCTATTTGCATTTTTACGTGCTTTCAAACTGCTAGGTTGGCAGAAGCTGGGACAAGTAATGAGAACTTACCGCGTTACATGGCACAAGGGATTCAAACCACCAAACTGCCGACCTTTCTGATCGACAGGCTCAGCGTCTTAGCCACTGAGCCACCGAACCACCACATTCCTTGTGATTGTAATAGCTTTCCTCAAATTACTATCCTTCAGTTAAAAAACAATAATTTCACCATCTCTTTCCTTTCTTCCTTCTTTCCTTCCTTCATATCACTACGTAATACAAAGAACAGTAGGTCATGGCATCATAGCATTCGTTCTTCTTTTTTTCTCTTGCATTTCATTGACTACACTGCCCAATGCAGGATCCTCATACCATCCTGGACAAATGGCCATCCAGTCTTCCCTTGAAAATATTGACTGATGGAGCATCTATGACTTTAGGAGGCAAGTTGTTCTATTGCTTAGCAGCTTTCATGGACAGGAAATTCCTTCTTATTTCAAGTTTGAATCTCTTATTGTAGGGCTTCCATCTATCAGTTGCTTTGTAAAACAAATCCATACTATTTCACTTGTGACATCTCACCATGTATTAAAAAAACTGATATCAGATCTCCCTTTAGCTTTGTCTTTTTTAGGCTATACATACCTATAGGATTTAGCCTCTGAATACCTTGCAGCCCTTGGTCTTGATATATTGGGATCAAGGCTCTCTTACAGCTTGCATTTGCAGAATTATAGTCTGAATTTTTAGATTTTCCCTGTATTGTAATCACTGATCTGATACCATACAAATTTAACCTGTGTCAAGGCTTCCTGTGTCTTTTGTATGTACACATAGTCTTATTCCTTGTGGGCTGGTTGAAGAACAAATTCAGAATCTACCTTGAATGACACAATTAGACATCTTTCATCCAGTAATTCAATACTGGATTAGCATGACATTTTGCCATAGGTAAATTCAGTCAGAGATGCACATTAATCTTTTTGGGTCTATGTTTTGGCGTGACAAGGCTGTATCTTGGGTGAAGTAATCCAGATGACCATGAAATGGCAGCAAAGACACAGAAAAATCTTAACTCTTTGCTCCCATTTATTGGCCATCGAGGGTTCTGCAGACTAGATGTGGGACTGATTTGTCCAAAAAAGAACACAGCAAGTATTTTCAGAGTAGAGAGAGAGTGTGTCAGATTACTGATCTATCTAACCCAGTGCTATAAACAGTGGCTGGTGGCATCTCCCTCAGTTTTGAGACAGGATTTCCCACCCTCATCTGGAGGGGTCTCAGTGTAAAGTGTGTGGCCTCTCAGAAAGTCTTCGTCTTTTCAAAGGTGCATGATCATTTATCACCATCCTTACCTGTTCTGACCCCCCTTTCTCCAACTAATACAATACTGGCTGCTTGCCACTGACTCTCTTGGCTGCTTGCCTGAGTGACTTTGAACAGATACGAAGCTTTCTAACTCGACTAAACACACGAACCTAGAAATCCAACATTGTTCTCTGCAAGGACTTTCTTAGCAAAGACTTCCTTTTAAACCCTCTTGGGGGGGGCAGTCATTAGGCAGCTGGGACTAATTCACATCCTACGAGTTCGCTTCTGATGCAATTGAAGCCTCCTTTTTTTAGCCCTTCTCAATCTAGCATCAGGGACAAACTGGCCCTGATCCTCCCCACTACTCCAAGACCCAGGTGCCTCCTGATGACCAGCCAGGCTCTCTGCTCTCTAAGGTCGCCCACCTCCTCCAGAGCAGACTCATAGGACTCCTCACTAGAGGAGTCCATCTGCAGCTCATCCGGAGCCGGCTGGGCCACAACACTTACCTATATATGTGTGTGTAATCAGTCCTGACGTATAGTGACACACCTAAATTAGCCTGAATCCATGTAGTGCTAGAATTATTTGTGTCACCCTTAGCTCTGTTTTTAGTCTCAGTAAATCTGTAGCGGATATGCCAAGTACTGATTCTGTGCCCCTGCTGTGAGGCTGTCCAACAGTAGTATGCCTACCTCTTCTTCTTGTGCTACTGCTGTCATGGCAACATGCTGTACCACCAGGCTTACCAAAAGGCCTGTAGGCTCTGTGCTGGTGTTCTCTTGTTGCTAAGCATCTGCAGTGCTTCCTCCAGTCAGCATTAGCATTTTCTTAAAAAGTCCTTTGAGCCGTAACCTGCTATTCACTTCATAGAATCCAGCCCATCTTATGAATTTACAGATCTGCTGCTCTTTGTACTTCATATAATAAATGTCTGTGCTAAGAGATAAAAGTTTCAAGTTTTGAAAAAGTTGTTTCAGTATAGAAATCTTTTCCCAAACATGCCAATTGCTCACTGTCTTTTTTTCTATTTTTACATTCCCTTGCAAATTGGGTTGTTCCTATTTTCATTTTTCACTCTCTTCAGTATAAATCATTGAAGCATGCTTTCATTCCAGTCTATTATATCAGCCCCATGCCATCTGACATGCTTATAGCTTCAACGGTGCAGCTAAATCTTCCTTGCTTTTTAGAAGGATAAAGTTTGAGATTGGACTGTTGTGTAATTTAAAATGGTTAGTTTCTCACTACTCATTTCATCACAATGAACATTTTTACAAAGAACCCAAATAACTTCATGTTGCTTTTTGCTTCCTTCAGTCTTGATTTGTACCAGTATTGCTCTTAAACCTCATGCAACATCAAGTTATCCGACATGAATTCCTGAAATGCTGCTGTATGTTTTCTTCCAAGTAGTCCTTTAATTGGAGATGTCTTGTTGCTTTTTTCTTTAAAACAGCTTCTGCTTCTTGGTTCTGATTCTTAAGTGGATTAATTAGCCACTGTTTACTGGATTGGCTTGGCAGTCCTAAATCAATTCTTAATAAGTTTCTGTTCCTTGCTGGGTGAGAAGGATAGGCTTAAATTACTTGTGCAAATAATCCTTGAAGAGAAAGGGCGTTGTACTTACCTGATACGCCTCTTCTAATAAGGGGAAGATAGCATCCATGAATGGGTTAACAC
>JAPKID020000414.1:0-18359 GCA_026931265.2 Tropidonophis doriae | reverse complement strand
TTCTTGTATACCTTATGTACCCTTTCTTTTAGATAAAATTGTAAAAACCAATAAAACTTTTTGAATTAAAAAAAAAACCCTGATACTTCTTGCAAGCCTTGTCTTGAGTTCCTTCTCTTCAGCATTCCAGTGGCTCGGGAAACTGCTGAAAACTTACAGTAGATAAACTCAAAGTCAATACTAGAAGATGTACTAAAGATTTGGAAGATTTCAAAAAGGAAATTTGACAAATCTAAAGATTTGGAAGACCACATCACTGGTTGCCTTTATATAATATACCAAACAATAATCTGGCTAATTGCATTTTAAACCTTACATGTCATGTGATTGCAAATTGTACAGTTATTCTGTTTTGGCATGTTGTGCAAACCCAGAAAATTGATACTGACATCATACAAAATTCTAACTTGCATTTATTCTGCTTCTTCAATAGCTAATTTCAATAGTGTTTCTAAGGACTTGTTTTAAGGAATACAATGCTGGGCATTGTACAATTTTAAATTATGTTCATCAGAGATACCTATGTAATTTCATGAACAATTTATTTGAATTACTTTTCTTTCACCTTTGCAAGGTTGATCACTGATGCCTGCTTTGCACCCATTTTCTTTAATCAAGGGTACCATATTTGGACTGCAAAAATCTGGCTAATAATTAGCTAGTAGCAAACATAGAAATAGAATAACAGAGTTATAAGGGACCTTGAGGGTCTGTTAGTTCAATTCTTTGCCCAAGCATAGGACCCTATACCATTCTGAACAAGGTTTTCCAGAAGAGTTAGTCTCTTCTGGAAAACCTCCAGTAACAGTTACGGAAACATATTCTGTACAATATTGCCACCTACAGTTAGTTTTCAACATACAACCATTTGTTTAATAACTGAAGTTATAACTGTGAAAAAAATGATTTACAATTAGTCCTTCCACTTACAGCCATTGCAGTGTCCTTGTGGTTACCCGATCCAAATTTGGGCCCTTAGCAAGTGGAATAAATTTTTGATGATACAGGGTCCTGGGGTAATGTGGTCATCATTTGCAAACTTTCCAGTCTGACAAGGTCATTGGAGGGAAGTGGATTCACTTTATGACTGCATGTTTCACGTAATAATTATGGTGATTCACTAAATAACAATGGCAAAAAAGGTAATAAAATTTGATGTAATTTTACAATTAAATAATTGTACTGTTAAGTAACAACTGCCTTGCTTAGCAATGAAAGGTCCACTTCCAATTGTGATGATAAGTCGAGGACTCCCTGCAGTGGTCCTCCAAACTGTTAGACATCAATATACAGGAGTCTCACTTTCATGAAGTCAGTAAGCCCATCTTAATGTATGCTCCTAAATCTTATTTGTCGAAAATAGTTATTCCATTTTCAGAAAAAGTGCAGTCACTTATTATCCATATTTCTACCAATTCTATACATGTTTTATAGTCAATGATTTTCTGTTCTGTTTAGGACTGCAAGTATAATAGCAACCTATTTTATCCATATGTATTTCAGGGTAAAATCTATTGAATTGCAACTGATATTTTAAAGTACATGCCTGTCACTATCACTCTTCCATTTAAAAAGATTTTTTAAAGCAGGACTACTTGAAAGTTTGGTCAGATACATGGCTGTCTCTTGCAAAAAAGAATATATTATATCCACAAAGATTTATCTATTATAATTCCATTAATAGAATATTTTAAACATGGAACTCTCAGTTTGAACTAGTTTAACAAACATGGAACTCTCAGTTTGAACTAGTTTAACCCATCTATGGAACTCAGTATAATATAATAACAGAGTTAGAAGGGAATATATGTTCTTTCCGAACATATAAATGTCTGCCTGAGAGGGAATAGATGGGAAATCGCGAGCGTTGAGCTGGCACTGCAAAAGCTACAGTAATGTAGAGTTGAAAAGCTTAAAGGCATTGGAGATTCAGATCCGCCTTTATAGACCGGATAATTTGGGCGCCAGGGACTGTTTCGCAATCTAATACGATTGCAGTCGTGAAATGTCGGGGAAAGAGCATGCTGTCGTCACCATTTTAAGCTCCTGGAGGAATGACAAGTTATTAAAACGTATGAATGGTCCTAACTTTTTCATCTGAAGTAAATGGGAGTTCGATTTATTCGCTCCCAAAACAGCATTGCATCCTTAGGGACAATGCACTGACCGTCCTCCACTTCAGACTTTGCCGCCCACCGTAAGCAGTTTACTGCGAGTTAAACTCTCGAACACTGAATTATCTGCACCCTTAACAATTGAAATGCAAGCGTGCTTGCTCAAAAGGAGCCTCTACTAAGCCTTCCAATTTCTCTCGGTTCAGCGGACTTAGGATCGTAGTCGCGATATATGCGTCCCCTTGTAATTAGGGCCATTGGTCTATATATTGTCTTTTATTGAGAATAAACGTGTAACATGTTCACATTGGTGTAATGGGACTGGGTGCTTGTTAATATGATTTATTGGGTTATTTTTTTTTCTTCCCTGTGAATCGTATTGTGCTGGGGGGGGTGCACTGACTGAGGGAGCTCAACCAATCACATAGTACATATGCCCTACACTGACAGTAAATTATTATTATTAACAAGTTCAGTCAATCAGATTTACTTGAGGGAAAATCTGCATAAAACACCAGTTCCGATTCCCAGCTCGACCCCCACCCGCACGCGGGAGATTCGCCGGCTCAGGACCCGCCCCTTCCCTGGCGCTCCGCCCCATTTTAACCGGCCTCTGCTCCCCGTGGTGTTCTTTCCGAACGTTGGTTGGGGCTGCCCGCCCCGCCCTCGGAAGGAACCGCTGAAGTATCCAGCCAACCGCCCCTCGCTTTGCTGGGTGACGTCACGTGCGTGCGTGGGTGCGGGAGGGGCTGACGTACAGGCGGGGCGCCGTCGCCTTGGCCACTCGTCCTTTTTTTTTTTTTTCCGCCTAGGCTGAGAGGAGCCAGGTGGCTAAAAAAGGGGAAAGGGACGAGCGCATCGGGCCCGGTTCGGCGCGCCGGGGTCGGTTTCGGCGCTCCCTTTCCCCGCGCCATTCCTTCTGCCACCTCAGCGAAGGTTGCAGAGGCGCAGCGGGGGCGCGAAGGGTGCCGCCGCTGCGGCCTGGGCCTGAAACAAGATGGCGGCCCCGGGCGAGTACTTCAGTGTGGGCAGCCAGGTGTCGTGCCGGACTTGCCAGGAGCAGCGGCTGCAAGGAGAGGTGGTGGCTTTTGATTACCCCAGCAAGATGTTGGCACTCAGTATCCTGACTGGAAAGGGAGTGGAGGGCAGGGGGGGGGAACTCCGGCGGGGCAAGGGGACGCCGTCGCTGGGCCTGCCGAGGGGAGCTGCATGGGCGAAGGGGGCACGTGAGCCGGCTCAGCTCAACCCTCTTCGGCGGATGAGGAGAATGCTTGAGGCGCTGTGACAGATTTGGGGAGGTTGAGGGCTGTTGCTGGAGTGAGCTCGACATCAAAGACTCGTGGAAACTGAAGAGCGTGGTTTTGGGGGAGGGGGGCCTAATTTTGAATGAGGAGGCTCGACTGAAGGGCTATTTGGGTATCATTTGAGCCAGGTAGTTAACTATTTGCATATGGTATTGGAGACAGAAGTAAACCTGTACAGGAAAGAGGGTGAAAATGAGCCATTAAGTTAACTAGGTTAAGGAAGGGGAGAAAACTCAGTGCTAATAAATGGATCAGAGGTGAAAACTGAAGCCCAAGAAATGCTTTCTGATATTGTGATAGAAATGGAAGAAAAATCGGCGGGATATGTCAAGAATATATAATTTATGGAGATGGGGGAAGCTGCTTTGAGGAAGAGAAATGGATAGTGGTGCAGAATTTTGTTGACGTGTAAAACACTTGATTTCTCAGTATTCGATGGCTAGTAATCCAAGTGTATGATTAATCTTGGAAAAGTATTTATGCAAGTCAATCTATGCAAGTCTTCATTTGCTGTTTATGTAATTGCTTTTGATGTATGTGTGTAATGTAATTTTTTCCAGGTTTATATTAATATTTGGTTTGGGATATCTTACTGTTATATTAAGTGGAAAAAGATTTGCAGCAAAAAACAAAGTCTTGAACAGTTATTTCTTGCAACTGCTATAGATATTCACTTACTGGATTTAGGGCATAATTCTTGAATTGAACAACTCAGAAATTAATGAATGATGAAATGTGATTAGATTATCTCGGTGTGATGTATAAACAAAGCTATTAAAAGGCAAGAAACCTAATAACGCAGAAGTCTTATCTGACATCTTTCTTGATCTAAGAAATAATACCCATAGGTAATACAGTAGCCCGAAACAATTTTCTTGATTAGAATGTCATAGTAAACATGGGTTCAGGAGACTGAAACTCCATACCTTCTCTTCCAAGTGCAGTTCATTTCAACTTGTAAGGCTTTGAAAGGGTGAACTACTGTAAATAAATTCATTTAAAAAAGAAGTATCCATGGTGGTGCAGAGTAATAGCACAACATGCTATTTCAGTCTTGTGATAGGAGGCTTTAATCCAGAAATCTCTTCTTTTTTTTAATGACTGACAATGAAATTAGTTTTCTAGGTGATTTGACAGCAACCTCATGGATGTAAATGAATAGTCCACAAAGATGTTGTGTTCCCTTGCAGCAGTTTTACAGAGACTGGTAAAGCTACTAAGAAAATAATTGTTGCATTGGTTTATGGTATATAGTTAGCACCTGTTGCTGGATATTTTAAAGGAACCAATCTTGTGTTACTGAATTTGTTTGCAATCCTGATTATATTGGATGTACTATAAAGATAAAAATCTTCCTTTATAGAAGTGTATCATTCTCTGAATTGCTATACAACTTTGGTATGTTCCTTAATGTTTTTTTCCCTAGAATGCCCTTCCTCAAGTGGTAAACCTAACCATGCAGATATCTTGCTTATAAATTTACAGTATGTATCAGAAGTTAACATAATTAATGATCGTACAGAAACACCCCCACCTTTAGCTTCACTCAATGTTAGCAAGGTAAGAATCTTTTGTGAATATGTTGAAAATATTGAAACTACATATACAAACTTCACAGCAAAAATGTTTTTAATTCCAATTGACTTTTAAACTACATCTTGATGTTTTTCACTATTATTTTTTTAGTAACAGCAATACAGTTTTGAAGTTAACATTTTTCTAGTAATAAATTTTTGTAGTATATAAAAATCCAAACACCTGAGGGTAAGGACAAGAAGCAATGGGTGGAAACTAATCAAGGAGAGAAGCAACTTAGAACTAAAGAGAATTTTCCTGACAGTGAGAACAATTAATCAGTGGAACAAGTTGCCTTCAGAGGTTGTGAATGCTCCAACAACTGGAGGTTTTTAAGAAGAGATTGGATAACCATTTGTCTGAAGTGATGTAGGGTTTCCTGCCTAAGCAGGGGGTTGGACTAGAAGACCTCCAAAGTCCCTTTCAACTCTGTTATTCTATTCTATTCTATTCTATTTCCTAATCCAAAAATTCTCAAACCCTAGCATGGCTGTCTTATAAACAATGAATTAGTTTATGCAATCCTTCTAATGAATAGATCAACTTATTGCTTTGGCTTGACCAAGAAATATAGTACTTTGTGTTTAATATCCTCTTGACTTTTATCGGCATTAGTTGTCAACTTTGACTTTTCTCTTACCACACCACAAAAATAGGTTCATTTGGTAAGACTGCAAGTTAAAACAACTTTTCTTTTTCCTATAGATGCTCTATCTGGTGATTGCCTGGAGTTGGGAGTGACTGATGTATATAGATAGATATAGTAGATGGGTAACTATTTTGTAGGGGTAATGGGAGAAATCTATTGCTCAGAAATTCCTATTTTCTACATGTTTCATGTGGCATTTGGAAGGCTACATAATACACAATTCAGTTTGTGTACCAAGTGTCAAGTAATTTGGTTTTACACTGGAAATGCAACTGTACAGCAGTATTTACAATTGTACCAATTGGGTATTTGCAGCTTGCAAAACTATCACTATTATGGCAAAGGCAGATACTGCTGTTTTTCAGAGTTTTGATTTTGTAGTGCACTTTTTCTAAAGAGAAGACAAGACTTTATTTAGCCAAGTGTGATTAGACACATAAGGAATTTGTCTTCAGCGCAAAGGCTCTCAATGTACCTACAAAGTAACAATAATAATTATATACCTTAAAGGTATATAAGACAAGGTAGTAGAGAAGATAAGGATAATAATGACGCTGCTGCTACTGCTATACATAGGTGGATATACTTGGACATATGATAGTATTGTGAGGATTAGGTTTTCACAGAATGATGGCACAAGGGAAAATGGATTTGCCTATAAAAATATATGCCTGTTGGGCATATTTCCAATTAAGTGACTTCTTCATCTGTCAAAGCCTTCAGTGGCACTTGTTAATTGAGAGAATATGGAAATTTGTTTATGTTATCGATAACCACATTTTAGTTTTTGCCAAATAAATGAAACAAATGGATTTAGTTAACTAACTTTCTTTCCCACAAATAAAGCTACAGGTGGAGCATTTTGTATATTTCTTCTACACTAGTGTTTCTCAAACTTGGGAACTTTATGATGTGTAGACGTCAACTCCCAGAATTCCTGGATTTTGATATTAGCTGTACCTCATTTTCCCCTCATCTTCCCCTCCCCCTTTTTAATCTTATTAAAACTACCCCATTCCACATTTAAAATTATCTGGTGTTTTTCATGTTTTGATTTGGAGAGTTTTTCACTTACTTAAAGAACTTAAGTTCATGAGATGGGATTTGTCCCATCTCTGTTATCCAGACATCCCACAAATCAAATTCCATTTGAAGACTAAAGTTGCTGCATCTCTCATGCACCTTTACAGCTTGCAAGCAAAGCACGGATGGAGAAGGAAGAAAAGATGAGCCAAGCATATGCAATTAGTGCTGGGGTCTCCTTGGAAGGACAGCAATTATTTCAGACTATACACAAGACGTAAGTAACACAAATTTATATAGATATAATGGTATTAGTAGGCAATACTAGAAATAGAGTACATTTATAGAGTACAATTATTCCTCCCAAGTACTTGATCCCAACAAATGCAAATAGACATTAATTTGTTTTTCTTTAATTTTGCTTAAAAATCAGGAGCTTGCAAATAAAACATCCCCCCCTCACTTTTTGTGATTAAAATTGAATATGTTAGGTGACGTATTCAGATAATTTGGATTGTTATGGCTGTTTGGTACAAAATGGTGCAAAATTATTTGCTGGTGAACTTATGGTAATAGTATGAATTTTACTTCGTGAATGATTTATTTCCTCATTTTCATCTAGCAAATATGTTTTATGCAAGTCACCTCATTAAAAAATCCCAGTGTATATTTTAATTACTTTTTGAGATGCAACAGTATTTCGAAAGGGTTTAAATTCAGTAATTTAATTTAATAATATTTTAATAATCAAAAACATAATTTATCATTATGTAAACCTAATCTATATACTTTATAATTATAAAGTTCAGCATGTATAGAAATTTAGATGATCAAAAAAGAGGATAATGTTAAATGAATTTTATGGACTGATTAAAATAAAATAACTCTTTGCTAAGTTTGTATATTCACAGAGAAAATTCACAGCATGAAAAACTAGTACAGGTAGTCCTCAACTTATGACCACTATTGTGCCCAAAATTTCATTTGCTACACAAGGCAGTTGTTAAGTGAGTTGTGCTCCATTTTACAATCTTTTTGCCATAGTTATTAAGTGAATCACTGCAATTGGATCTGAGTTTCCCCATTGACTTTGCTTATCGGAAGCCAGCTGGGAAGGTGGTGCTCGCATAACCCCAAGACCCTGCAGCTGTCAGTTGCCAAGTACCTTAATCTTGATCACATGACCATGGGATGCTACAATGGCCATAAATGTGAAAAATGGTCACAAGTCACTTTTTTCAGTGCTGTTGTAACTTTGAACAGTCACTAAATGAATGGTTGTAAGTCGAGGACTACCTCTTTAGGAATATTCAGGAGTACTTGTTCTTGGGCTAAAAAGAAAGTCATTGGATAGTTGGTGACAAGAACAAATAGCATTATCCTGTTCCCTTTTTCCATTGCAAATTGCCATGAATTTTCATTAGTGAAAGCAATAAATTTTTCTCTGCTTTCTCCAGTATTAAAGATTGTAAATGGCAAGAGAAAAATATAGTTGTGATGGAAGAAGTTGTCATTGCCCCTCCATATCAAGTGGAAAATTGTAAAGGCAAAGAGGGGAGTGCCCTAAGTCATGTACGCAAAATAGTAAGTATACAAAGATGAGAAAACAGGGAAAAGAGAAAACAGGGTTCAAAAAATAGCTGCACAAGCAAACTTGACCTTGATCATGATCATGCAGATTCAAAAGTGAACTTAAATTGAATTCACATATTTTGCTTATCCATTAAATGGTTTGTTTTGATTTTAGAATATATGTGAGCCCAGCCACTACAACTCATAAATACTAGCTTCTACTTATATTCTGTAAACTCAGACAATTATGCTTGTTTCAGTAATGATGCTTCAGTAGACTATGATGATGCAATGTATGAATGTAGCTTTCATATTGTCAGGCTCAGACCCAGAGATGAAACAGTGAGTCCAGTATTTTATTTACTAACACCAGATAGGCAGATTCTTGTCAAACAAAAGCTGTAACTTTCTAAACTACAAGATCTTTAGCCCCTTCCCCTTCTACAATCTAGGATTGTACAATCTTGAGCTGGCTCTCCCTCTGGGAATGTTCTGAGTTGGCAGACAAAATCCTCCCCCTCTGCTGCTGCTGCTGCAGGTGTGCATTCCATCACCTGTATGCCTCAAGCAATACAGAGAGTCATTGATTGATGACTAGTGGTTTAACAAATGTTTGGTGTTGGTAAGAGTGGTTTACAGCCTGCAAAGCACTTCTGCCTGTTATAAAATGTTTCTAATGTGCACACCCCAATGGTCATATGACCTCATTTGGGGCATTTGGCAACTGGCTCATATTTATGACTGGTTGCAGTGTCCCATGCTCAACATGGCCACAGTTTGTGTCATTTTTTGCCAGTTTATGGCAGGAAAAAAACACCTATTTAGGAGAATGGATTCCAATTTAGGATTGCATGACTCATTTAACAACCATTGTATAAACAGTAAAATTGGATTTGATCATGTTGATGACTCGACTTATGACCACAATGTACGATCAAAATTCCAGTTTCAGTTGCGGTTGTAAGTCAAGGACTACCTGTAACTTTTTAAAAATTAAATATCTGATCAAATAAGAGGCAAGCTAAAATTCACATGATTAAAGTGGTAGTTGTATTTGTAGTATAGAATAGAATCTAACAATCTGACAATAGTAGGACTTTAGGAAATGTCCGTGTGTCATGTTTCAAGTTTTATATAGACATGTTCTGTATGTCAAAGAATGTAATGCTAATATGCAATCTATTGATAACAAGTTTCCTAAATATTCTTTAATATTTGTAATAGAACACAGACACCTTGATTCTTTTCTGTTTTTTTCTTTAAAAAATAAACCTTGATTTCTTTTAGGTTCATAAGTGATCCTCAGTTTCAAACTGTGTTGTAAATAAGGGGTGCCCAAGCTTTGGTCTGTGGGCCTTTGCTGGGAACCGGGCCATGGAAATGTTGGGGGCATGGCGCATATGTACACAGGTGCATTTATGAAAGTGACAGGCACAGAACCATCCCCTCTCCTCTGCCGCCATGTTTTCCTCCAGTCTGCCGAGCTGAAAAGGTTGGGGAACGCTGTTGTAAACCCATCTTGTAATCAACACTTCCAGCCTCGTGAACCACTACTTTTCATGAACATGCCAGTAGTTCCGCTGTCTAAAATGAATGCTAACTTCCTTGCCTCCTTCTCCATTCAGGTCGAGAAACATTTTAGAGATGTCGAAAGCCAAAAGCTGATGCAGCGTTCACAAGTCCAGCCAACACAGAAGGAAAGCGCCCTCTCATCCTGAGTCCCGTCTGCCCTTCCTGGTTGCGACAGAGTGCTCCTGCGGGGGGTGGGGATGGGGGGAAACCCTTCGAACACGCAGCAGCAGATGACAAAGACTTCTTCAAAAGAGGTCAGGGGAGGGCAGGGGGGTTCCACTTCTATGTCGTGGCTACCCTGTAATGATGGGACCCACAGCTTCTGAACTTTAGACTTCAAAGACAAAAACAGAGAATAATTTAAAAACTCATTCATTACTTGACTAACAGACTCTTTACTTTTTGCCCACCAGGTTTCCCCCCTAGAACAGTCAGCTGTCTTGTATTTGAGGTTTTTCTCCCTCCCAGATTTTTCTGCTTTACTGAAATCAATTCCATGCTACCCCTGTTCCTGCTATATGCTAGGAGAATTCAGTTCCCTAGTTTATCACATTAAAAAAGTGAAAAGAATAGATGAAACAGAAGATAACAAGCTGACTGTAGTGATGTAATTGGAACTTTTCTGTGACTGGCGATCTCATTTTGGTTTTCGTTTGCACAAGGCAAGGCTTGAATTAGCCTTATTTTTCTTATCTCAAAATATATATATAATAAATATATATATATAAATAAAATACCCTTTAAATATTTTTCTGCTTCTCGCAGTATTCAAAATTGGGATCATGGCAGAAAAAAAAAATCTGCTTGTTAACAATCAAGCCTTCTGCAGTTGTCATTTTTAGGTATATTTCAGAAGATCAGCTAGGTCTGCTGAAGCTTGGGCTTCAGTGGGTCATGCCCTATTCAGAATGCATACTTAGGGCACAGGTGTTTGGTCTTTCCGTAAATTTTATCTTGTGCATTATGTTACATTGCCACAAATCTGAGCTCTGTTAATGCCATTGGATTAGAACTGCTAACCAAGGCTACAGATCATAGTAGTGGAATCATTCTATCCTCAAAGGCATGAAAACTAGATCTCACAGCTTCCTCTTGCTCATATGCTGTTCTACTGACCACAGTGAAGCACCCAAGGATTTTCTGTAGGTCAAGGTTGTTTGGGTGTAATATAGGAGGAACGATATGTGTATTGCCCATAGTGACCCAGTTGGGGTTGGGCAGGAGCGTGAAGATTTGGGCTTGAATTCACGTGTGATTGTCCTTAGTCCTTCATTGGCCTTTTGTCCATGAAAATAAATCATCTGAATTGGCAGGAGAATAAAACTGCCTCATTGGGATTTTCTTCTGCAGCATAGTAAAAATATCTTTCCAATGGTGTACAGCTGTATCCATGGCATTTGCAGAGGGCAAAGAGAAGTAAATGATATGTGTGTTGTGGTGGAAATGATGCAACCTATATACTTTGTAAGACATCATGATGCAAGTATACCATCTGTATGTCACATGACATGTTTTGGCATCATGACTTTCTGTGGATAGTGCTGGCTATATCATTGTTAAGAGGAGAGATTACTTCAGCTTCTTTGTTTGTAGATGGTGATCAGGCATGTTAGCTGTAGTTCCAGGGATCCAAGTATGATTCTTTGAATGGAAATAATCTCTGTTCTGGCAGAGCTGCAGGGTCACTTGGAGACACTGTCCAAAAAGTATTATTTCTGTCCATAAATCTATGTGCTGATGTTGGCTAAATGGTTGAAATGGTCAGCATTTATATGATTTACTTCTCCTGAACTTGCTGCTCACAGGGTCATTCATAAGTATCCTTGGTTTGGAAATAAATATTTTGAAGATAACATAGGATACAAAGATACCATAGGATGGGAGGGTACTGTTGGGTTGGATTTTTTTTTTTTTTGCTATGATCTCTTCTCCCCTTTTCCCTTTTTTGTTATTTTTAAACAAAAGGATAAAAATTTAAATAATTCAAGCCCTGCCTTTCAGAATGGAGGGATTTTTTTTAGCATTGTCTAGCAAAACCAATAAAAACCCAGAATTTTTTTAACCATCAATCAAGCATTTGTGTTGGTGGGTTTGTGTCTTTAAGCGTGCAGGCAGAGGATGTCGGGGTGGTGGTGGTGGGGGAGGGTTCTACAGAGAATTGGAAAACAACATACCATATTGTTTGCTGAAATTGGAGGACACATGAGGATACACAGTTGCACATTATGTGCAGATTGGCATGCCAACTTATGCACTCTCATATGTTCTGTTGAGTGTGCCTATTTTACATATTCCTACATCAGTTCTATATTTCTATGAAAGATAAATTGCTGGATATTTTTGTAAAATGTGTGAGTTAATATTTTTGATGTTTGCAAGACAGTGCAACTTTAATATGGATGGAAAGCAGAAAAAAACTTTATGAAACAAACCAAGCCCTATGCGTTTGTTCTCTAGAACAGGAACTACACTGTGGAGTTGTATAAATTTCTCTACGCATTGTATGGGTGAGTTCCCATGTTGACAAAATATTCCAAGACATTCTAGTTAGGAAATTGGAATGAAGTGGCTACATAGCTAGCTCAAAAAGTGTTCATGAATATTTTCTTATTAAACTGGTGCAAAGTGGCAAAATTCAACTTTTATTAGCCACTTGAGTGAAGAGGTATAGAGAGTGCTAACTGACGTACAGATAACACAAAAAACGAATTCCACAAGGCAAAATGTTTTTGATAGGCTAGTGGAAGCAGACTAGATACAATAAAATGAGAGAAGCATGGACTTCTTAGAAAATAAATGCGAAGTGGAATAGCTGATTAGATAGTGATACATAACTGCAAAGTGAATAGGAATCAATGCTGTAATAATGACTGCAAAGCAATGTGTTTTTACATTGTATCAAAATTAATTACAAATCATAACAGGTAATTGTTTCATTTTATCCTGGCTGGACTTCACCTTGAGTACTATGTCTCATTCTCAGCACCCTATTTTAAGAATTCAGAGAAATTGGAACATTTACAGAAGGTCATTTGTAATCAGATTTAGAAAGTAAGCACAAGGAGATAAGTTCAAGAAATGTTTTCCTCAAGAAATATGGAAGCAATAAAACAGACCTCTTTACAATTGAAAGGATGCCACCCAGAAAATGGTCAAGACCCGTTTTCTGTCATTCTAGAGTGCAGGACATATAATGGAATTACCTTACAGGAAGCACATTCCAGCCATTCTTAAAAAAAAAAAAAACCAGTAGAGAGTGCAGTGAATTATCCAGAATAGTGGTGTCTTCCACTGGGGGTTAGGCAGAGACTTTTCTGGGAAGTTTTAATTTGTATTCCTGTATAAAGCAGGATCTGGATTCAAATGCCACGCTGGTCTCTTCCAGCTCAAATTCTGTTTTGAGACCTACACATGTACCCTGTTTCCCTGAAAATAAGACTTCTCCAGATAATAAGCCCAATCAGCTTTTGAGCGCATACACTAAAATAAACCCTCCCCCGAAATACTGCAACACAGCAGCAGCCATGAGGTGACCATGCTCGCTGCCTCCTGCACCTCAAAAATAATAAGACCTCCCTGAAAATAAGGCCAAGCGCTTATTTTGAGGATCAAAAGAAAATAAGACCCTGTCTTATTATCAGGGAAACACAGTAGTGCATAATAGTTTATTTCCTTTCCAGTCTTTATCCTGCTTTTTGGCTAACAGACCATCAATACATTTTTTAAAATAATATTAGTTTTTACACCCATGTAAATAAATTGTGCCTGCTTGTCTAGGGCATAATTGATCTTAGTTCTCCAAATGTAAACTTGGTTCAGTTTAACTTTTATAAAAAGATGTTCTATCTGGGGAAAAACAATAGCCTGACTTAATTGTAAAATAATGGGATTGCCCTACCTTTCTTCGACTCTCCTACGCTGTACTGATTTTGGCATCCTGTGTTGCAACTTGCATTCAGATCTGGAAGAATGTGTCAACAGAAAAAATATACAAATACAGGGTTTAATTTCTAATGTAGCAATGCTAATTGAAATGATATGTACACTGTAAACAGGTGAGTAATAACACATTTGTTAACCATATACCGAATTGAATTAAGCAAGGAATGCCCAACAGTTTATAAGATAACCATATGTGATTGTTCATGGTAGGTATTCAATGTGTTATTTGCACTCTCCCAATCAGAAACAGCAAGAATACTAGATAGTCATACACATATGCCCTGACATTTTAGAGCAGGCAATATGTATTTTTAAATTTTATAAACCTGATCTCTTTTACAGATAATAATTGAGGCTTATCCTTGAGCTGTTAAAAGAAAGGCATCAGACAAGTCTAATGCTTAACAATTCTAAATCCAATTTAATAATTTTGTAGTTAAGAACTATGGTTTGAGGCATTTTTGTAGATGTTTGCAGTATAAAAATAAAAATTAATTTTAAATTGTGTATAGTTAGAAGCAGTGGCTGTTTAGTAATAAAAATAGAATAAGGTGAAGAGAAGACAATCCTACCATGAATTTTTTTAAAAAACCGAAACAATTTTTAACCTGAGTTTTTATTATTTTTTCCCCAAGTTAAACTGCTTACAGTATTTTCCCATACTCTATGGTGCCCTCTTCAATAGGGCCTGAAAAACAAAATTTTTCATAGTCTGATAGATCAATCCTTTTTTGTTTTGACCTTTGTGAATTAAATATATTTTCCCCTGGAACTTTTAACATTATAAAATGGCACACGTAAACACCATTTCAAAATAAAAACAGGTGAATCTATCATTTGGGATGGTATAACAACGTCTGAACCGAACTGAACCAAAATACGTCTTGCAAGTCAGCTTGTTTTTATTTCCCTCTCTTCCCTGTGAGTCAGAGGGTTACCAGTCTGTGTCTTACTTATCTCTTCCCAATTCTTAACATTTTTGTCCTTGCTTTGTAACGGCTTCTGAATATTCCCTTCAAAGTCACCTCCAGGCGCTCTACACTAGCAAAGCAAAATGAAAGACTAATAATATGTAAAATAAAACATCAAATAATAAAGCAGCATATATTGAGGACATTTAAGTGACCAAATTGAGTTGCTGATGGGGATGGGAATCTCGGTTTGCCTTGGATGGCGACTTCTCACAAGATAAGACTGCTGGACAAAACTGAAATACAAACATTACAAGAGGAAGACATTGCAGTAGACTGAAAGAAAGGTATGGAGAATAAATAGAGCAGACTAATGAGAGTCAATTTGTTGGAATGTCTGCTGCCCTAAAAACAAGATTTAAGCTCTAAACTTCCAATAAGCATGCCTGCTGGATTATTGGGCTGCTCACTTTCAGCCTTAACCAACTCTCAGGATGGTGAATGTGCCGAAAACAGGTGGTAGGAGAATTTGATGTAGTTTGTTGCCTTTAATCATAAAAACTGAATGATAAAAATAATTAACAATGGTTTGTACCAAAAGCTGCCATTGCAAACCTGATTGTAAAAAACATCACAGTGACAAAAGACCAGGAAGGCATTGAAAAAAGATTTAGTGGATGGATTAAGTGCAGGGCTAATCTAGAATTTATCAATCAAAACAAGGATTGTATTTCAATCAATTTTTACAGTACAGTACAACTTTTGATATGTATTGAGGGACAGTCCAGAAGTTGTTGGGTTTTTTGTAGGTTTACCACTAGGAATTTAGAGAATATAGACAGGCAGTGCCATTTACCAATGAGTGTGTAAAACAAAATGAGAGTTGATTAACAAAAAAATATGTCTGAAGCAAAGGGGCTGTATTTGAACTTAGGGACATTCAAATTGGCCTTGACAGTTTTAGACAGCCATCAGTTTGTAATGGTACTGCTTTTGAGTTAAAATACTTAGTCCTAAATTTGTTATACCAAGATAATGGAAAACATTGCCATTAGGCAGTCTAATCAGATTTTTGCCATGTATGAGGTTGCCTAAAATTACCAGCCTTTGCAACTTGGTTCCTGCTATGTTGGAGTGAGATCGTACCCCAACGTCCCTTCTGATGGGATGATGGTAGAATTACTGTAACCTGACTTTCCTGGAAGACTCTAGGCTGGACTTCAGCATAAGGAGATTTCAGCTTTTGTTATTTCTCTTGAATTCCTGCAATAGGACCTGTAGATGTCACAGAAATTAAAATATGCACACATTTCTTTTTTAAAGAATGGCTTTTTGGCAGAATATTCTGCATACAGTTCTGTAGCATGTTCAGCCAAATAAATGATTGGACCTCTTGTTGGGGCCTAAAGACAGGGAACAGAATATCCAAGTTGTCTTAAGCAATTTATCAGTTTCCTACTTAAGTTTGGTTCAAGTGTAGCAGCAAACAATTTATGAAGCATTTGAGCACAGTAAAAATAATAATCCAAAAACAGACTTAGATGAGAAGATAATGCTTTGGGGAACTTGGAAGGAAATTTATGCATACCTGTCTGAGTCCTATGACAGCCTCCCACCAAAACCCCTGCTGGATAGTGAAGTTTTAAGTCTTCCTAAATATTAACAGGGGAGGGGCATCCTGAACTTGAGAGTCCAATTGTCCCATAGAGAAAGGGTTGCTACCTCAGTTCAAGTTCCTGAATTTTAAGAGTTGGATACCTACATGTCTTTCCTGCTGGCACATTTTGGCTGAACAGTTTCAGCCAGAAACTATGGTCCCAAAGATTTATTTATAGATGCCTCTTCTTTATAATAATACAGTTAATTAGTTAACAATGCAGGGATACTAATGAAGCCCCTTTCAGACTTTAACATTTATTGCTTTGCTAAGTACAAGATGTGATGTTGTCCTGGTGCTCCTTACTAAGTATGATAGGCTAAATTTACTTCTCACTCTATCTTAAAATGCAACAAATGGTCTCTTCCCATATTTCTTATCTGTAAACAAACTCATAAAGCCTTGTCATTTGAGTCATGATGTCAACAAAAGTCCATTAAGGTTTACCAAGGACAACAACATATCTACTTTTACATTGATCAGCTAAACCAACTTTATATTCCTTTTACTTTCAACAAACTTGAACTTTAATTCTTCAAATAATATCCTAAAACTTGATTTCATTTTTTTTTGTCCTTACAAAATTCTTCAAACTTTTAACAAGCCTCTTTTATAAATCCAATATAAAAAGATTATCCAGATCACTCTCTTTATTTATATATTCCTTTTAATTTCTAAGATATTAGCTGCTTCTTTTGCATGTCCAGTCTAGCATCTTTTTCCATATCATTCTTCTAGTTTGGCATTTTAAAATCCATTTTCAGATCTGTCTCAGTCTTGTCTGGTAAAACTTACTCCTTTTCCATAGCATCATTTAAACACGGTGTATCTATAAAAGCAGGTATTTTAAAAATTACTTTTGGGGTATATTTAAAAATACCCTTCAATATATTGAATGTTAAAATGTTTTGCTACATTCTGTATTACTAGTGAATGGTCAAATTTAAGTGATCTTCTCCTTTAACAGTAATTTTTATTTCCTTCCAGTTCTCTCTACTGTCCAGTCTTCAAACTCCCATGCTATCATGTTTTTAAAGATTCAAATCAAAGGTATTTTCCCATGGGAAGGATTCTTATCACTAATTCCAAATCTTATTTCAAGTTTTGATCCTTAGTCTGTTTACTCTAGAAAAATATATATTTAAATTTGTATTTAAAACTTACTTTGCTAAGAATTAAAGAAAACTTATCTTATTTCAAGAAAAACCTGTTGATCCATAAATTCCTAAAGCTGAAATGTAATTAACAAACAATGTCTGAAAGTGAATAGAATAGACATGGAAATATATGAATCCAATGGCACTGACCCTGGGTTCTTTGTCTACCAGAGCTCTAAAGCTGCATGACAAAGGTCTCATGAGGAGCAATGTAAGAAGCACTGGTGACCTACCTTGTCTGGGAAAAAAATTACAGGCAGTTGGTCTTATTCACTGGTTGTTCATTCTGCCAGGATTATTGGATCTTTTTCTACCAGAGAAATCTTCACTTCTCCATTTCTTCTGTAAAAGTCTTGCAGAGAGATTTCCTCTGATGTAAATGCTGACCTAAGTGCAGTGCCTCCCTCAGCATCTAGTTCTGGGCTACTCTGGCTCTCAAAATCTTTGCACAGGGTAGTCTCACCTACCTGTTACCTGTTGGGGAAACTAGGAGGAAGGAGTACTTGGTATGTTCACCATCTTGAGTCATTTATAAAAATAACAAAGGTGGTTTATTAAAAAAATAAAGAAAAATAAAAGACATAATAAATTGGGACGCCATCATTGCAGAGAGCTTGCAATCTCCACTGAAAGTCATTAAATATGCTTGATAGGCCTGGTTAGAAATTATTTTGGGTTTTTACCTCAACCTACAATCCAAGGAAGAAGTAAACTTGTTACATTTAAATTTGCCAGCTCAAATATTGGAATGAACTCAGAATAAATTGCTCTAAAAAGGATAGAATACATACAGTTGTGGTCAAAAATATTCAACCCCCACTGAAATTGAGTGTTTTGGCCAGTTTGACATTGATTTTGATCATTCAGTCATCTTGCTTACATT
>JAPKID020000413.1:0-18384 GCA_026931265.2 Tropidonophis doriae | reverse complement strand
ATGCGCAGTCACAGGCCGTCTTGAGATTCCTTTCCTGACCACAGGAATGTCAAGAATTTTCAGTTTGTTAAGGCAAACAGATAATGTCCATGGCAACATCGGGATGTTGACAGGCATAATCTATGTGCATATACATTGATGTGTGTTCTGGATCCAGGAGGCTAAGTATGCAACTAATCTTTTTCTGCTTGCTCTACTTCAGGGGTTTCCAACCTTTGCAACTTTATGTCTGAAGGACTTCAGCTCCCAGCAAAGCTGGCTGGAGAAGTCTGGAAGCTGAAGTCCTCCAGACTTAAAGTTGCAAAGGTTGGAGACCCCTGCTCTACTTGCCTCTATTTGCAATATCTTCCATTAAACACCAACAACCTGAAAATTTTCTGGCCATTGCTAAAAATTGTTACTTTTTTGTTTTTGTTTTGAAATACTATCATGAAACATCTGGAAACTGTAATATGAGGTAAAATAAAGATCTAATACATTTAAAAAAAACAACATGTAAATTTGTCAAAGTTCCCCTCTTCAACTTCCAACCACAAAAACAAAAATTCTGACCTTGCATGTTTATGCCATCACTTTACCTGCTGTTGCCCTTGTATTATGGTTCTTCTCATCATCAAGGAGCTGTGGTGGGGTAGGCAAGAAAACTCCATAGCAAGAATTATCTAAAATTAAGTTGAAAAATATCATTAAAGAACATGTTGCATCAAGATAAAACTTGGTGCGGTGACTAATGTGGTAGATTAGAAACTGGGAGATTGTGAGTTGTAGTCCTCCCTTAGGTATGAAACTCAGCTAGGTGTCTTTGAGCCAGCTACTTTCTTTCCCGCTTTTCATTTCAAATGCATTCACATGTGTGTATATGCACACACCACAAGCACCCTGTTGCTATAGTAATTAGTAGTTTATTCAAGAAGATAACAGCAGATAAGGAATGCAAACCAAAACAGAGTATCTAAAAGGAGGGTTTTTAAGAGATGTATTTATTTAGCACATAGCATGCAAGGCCAGGGAAGCTAAATCTTATGCACACAGTAGAAATTCTGGCAACTAACAGTTACTAGTGTATTTGTTGCATCAGTGCACCACAAGTGGGTAAACTAGTTTCACACTAGGTGACTTGCAATGTATTCAGAGGTAGATGGCTCATTTGGGACTTTCCTCCACCACTTTTTAAGAGAAAACAGTTTTGACAGAGTGCTGAATGGTTGCTTTTAACAGAGTACACAGAAGAATAGTTGAAATCCAGTCCCAGATTCTGAGAACCAAGTTAGGATTGTCAGCTAGAAGTCAGAATGTCACAAGCAATAAAAAAAACCAAGCAATACACAAAAAACAAAGATCAAAAATTTAATTCCAACACAGGAGCATGGGTCAGAGCTTAAGTCAGACCACAGTCAACTGCCTTTAATCAGGATATTTATTCCTTCATTGGACAAGGAAACTGCTAAAACATTTTAACTTTCATTCCACTGGGCAAGTATGGGGACTGACTGGACTTATGCCATCATCTAACTGTTCCAGTGATGGTGACTGTATTTCATTAGCCTCTTTTTTCTTTTTCTTTGTATCTTATAAAGGTTCAGGCTGATATTACAAAGGTTCTGTTGAAACTCTTTGACATTCAGAATGAGTATTTCAATCTTGAATCATGACACTTTTTTCTCAGTCTGTCAAACTCATGGCCTATGGGCTGGATGCATCAGGCACTGGCCACACCTATGTCTGGTTTAGCGAAGGGGAAAAAAGACCTAATGCATCACATGATGCTGCTGTAACAGCATGAGTTTGACACCCCTGGTATAACCCACCTTACCAAGTTGATGATGTGGGGAACATAGACAGTGGGAATATTAAATATCTACATACATTTATATTGTATTATATTAACCAAAATAAAAGTGGGATAAAAATGAAATAAATAATATTTTTTGCTACATAACTAAGGTTAAACAATGATCTTCTGGAATCTCTGAAGATTGGAAAAAGCTAAGAGAAAATGTTTATTGTATTGGCATTTCTCAAATTAATGATCTTTGCATCCAACACACAGCTATCTTGATGATACCAAAAATCTCTATGATGCAGCTGGAGCTTGGACTGAAGCCCAGGATCCAACTGTGGTAATTCATGAACACCTACAAATAGCAAATGATGGGTACTCCTAAGCAGACAATATCAGTTTGCCAGGCACCAGAGTGTTCTAGCATGTTTTTAATTTATCTAAGATCTTACTTAGCATATCATTTATTTTAATTTATATTAAAAAAATGAATAGAGCCTTTGAACATTCTTACACTTGCTCATGTTCCTAACTGATCATGTGCCATTAAGTCAGTGTCTATTCTTAGAAACCAAATAGGTTTTCTCCAGGATAATCCTTCCAATCTGATCCTTCCAACAACATATACATAAACATAACTTAATTCAACCATTATGTTGTTGATTGTCGTCTTTTTTTTCTTTGACCATTTCTAGCATTAAAGATTTCTCCAGACAGCTGAATCTTCACATCATCAATCCAAGATAGAATAATTTTAGTTTGGTGATTTGTGTGTCAATTAAGAACTCTGAGTTCATGTGTTCTATGATCCATTTGTTTATTGCCTTGGCTACCCAAGAGTCTCAGAAGTCTTCCTCAACACCAAAGTTTGTATCATTTTTCCTGTTTCTTCAAAATTCATTTTGTGCTTCCATAGAAAAATCATTGCCTACATGATTCCTATTTTGTTGATATTAATATTGGACTATCTTTTCAAAGCTTTCATGACTATCTTAACATGTTCTAGTCTAGTGTGTGCTCCATTTCTTTTGGTATGTTCCTTTGCTGTAGATTGTTGATTCTAAAAGGCATAAAATGTGCACCAATTCAATACTTTTATTGGAATTTCTAATGTTGGTGCTGTGGTGTTCTCTGTAACTTGCAAACCTCTAAACCTCAGCCAAATAAATAAAACCATATGAATTACTGACATAGGCAAAGGTAAAGATTCCTGTTGAACATATGTACTAGTCATTCCCAACTCTAGGGGGCAGTACTCATCTCTTTTTCAAAGCCAAAGAGCCAGCACTCTCCAAAGACCTATCCGTGATTATGTGGTCAGCATGACTAAATGCTGAAGGCACACAAAATGCTATTATCTTCCCACCAAAGGTTGTTCCTAATTTTTCTACTTGCATTTTTACATGATTTCAAACTGTTAGGTTGACAGAAGTTGGGACAAGTAATGGGAGCTCACTCTGTTACACAGGGCTAGGGATTCGAATTGCCGAACTGCTGATCTTTTTGATCAATAAACTGAGTGTCTTAGTCCCATATCACTTACATTGAACCTCCAAAACATCTCTAACCATACTCCGTTCTCATGTTAGTAAAGGACTAACCTCAAGTCCAGCAGCATTTTTAAAAAATAATATAGGTCTGCCACAAACAAAATATGGCAGAAAGAAACACAAACACATGGAGTCTGAAAAATAAAAAAGACTTCACCTGGATTTAAGAACTATGTTATAACAATAATTTCAGTTTCCTTTAAAAGAGCAATTCACTAATGGGCTTCCACTATCAACAAAATGTTTTCTGCAATCATTCCTCTTTTATTGCTAGGTTGTACATCTGGAGATTCACTCCCAGGCATTTTGAGTCTGAGGGAGACATTGATTTGATCCTTCCTGTTGATCTCTGAACGACTACTTTAAAATGTTGAGAATAAGAATTGTTCTTCTGAAAGAAGGAAAGAATGCAGAAGGAAAAATAACAACAATGCAGACCAGATATTAATGGCTAGCGCTTTACATTCTGTTGGTGCCAAAATAATTCCATTTTTTAAAAGTTCCACAATATATTTTTGTACATTTTTATATGCCATACAAAAACGGTAAAACAACAAATACCTCAATCTAGGTATTTAGGTGTTTAGGTATTTATCTAGTAGCATAATATTCTCTGTAATACTATAGTAATAGATAGACATTTTCAACTGTTTCACTAAAATCTGTGTTTGTTTCTTGTTAATTTCTTATTTTTTTTCCATTTTTGTGTGTGTAAAAAATAGTCCTGTCCTGGGCTCATCAAGTAGAAAAATATTTTTTTAATCTATCTATAAGGTAAATTTAAAGGTTCCCCTCACACATATGTGCTCTTCATTCTTGACTTTGGGGGCAATGCTCATCTTCATTTCAAAGCCGAAGAGCCAGCACTGTCAGAAGACACCTCCATGGTCATGTGGCTGGCATGACTAAATGCCAAATAAATTACCTTCCCACCAAAGGTGGTTTCTATTTTTTCTACTTGCATTTTTACATGCTTTCGAACTGCTAGCTGGGCAGAAGTCAATCTGTTTAGCAGTTAGCATATAAATCTTACTATATACCAAGGTTAACCTGAATGACCAAGTAATGTCTACTTCTTTCAGATTGAAACCCCTTTTCCTAATCCCACATTCCTTTCCGAAATTTTGTCTCTAAACTATGATAAGGGATGCAATTTTTTAGTTAATAGGATTAGTACTTAATAGAAGTAAATACCTCAGCTTCCATAATACTGAATTGAGGACATTATTCAGATGCACATCTACAGATGTGCCATTTCTACCCATTACATCACTTTCAATGGGGTTAGATATTTTCCTTCAAATGCCAATCATATTCTGATGCAAACTAATTTTTGATTGTTTTAATATGAATCAAGAGTTAGACTAGGAGGTTAATATTACTTTTTAAAAAACCCTATCAACAGTTTCTAGGTTTTGTTTTTTTACTAGTCATGTGTTATCCAAATATGTCTTAATATTATTCATGGTAACCTTGCCAGATTACACTTCTTAAAAAATACTATTGATTTCTGATGGTGCCATTTTCCAAAGTAGATTTTGTCTGGACAACGCAATGAGTGAATACCAATTAGCAAAATCTATTTATTCTAAGATGGATAGAGAATGATAAGAATACAGAAAAAAAAATTGTTGCCCTTCTGAAGGATCATAGTATTATACTATTATGACCAATAGAAAGTAAATACAGACCTCCGCCTATTCCACCGCAAGTTGAAGGCCCATCTCTTCATTAAGGCCGGCCTGGCCTGACGACTGGTTTGCCATTTTAGTTTTATATTGGGGTCAAAAATTTTATTAGTGTGGGTTTTTATGGGTTATAGTTTTAATGTTTATAAATTCGTACAGGGCTATTTAATTCTATTTTAACTTTGTATGTATTGTTGTGTTTTTGTAGTTTTAATTTTTACCTGTACACCGCCCCGAGTCCCCTCGGGGAGAGGGGGCGGTATAGAAGTCAAAGAAAATAAATAAATAAAATAAATAAATTATTTGCAAACAAAATGAAGGCTTCCTATTTAGCTAATAGAGCTTGGATTCATTGAATGAGTTTACCAAAAATATAAATATTGCAGAATATGCTACATAACCAAAGAATATGCTCATGCTACATAGCCAAGCTCCAATTCATGCTAAATAAGCTAAATTATTAATGTATCTTAAATAGAAAACTATCTTTAGATAGATTTTTACTCAAAAAACATTGTATTAAAATAAATTTGATAAAAATAAAAATAAATCCGATTTAAATAAAAAATCTGATTTAATTTTTTTTAATCTGATTAGTTTTTTTAAAAAATCATCAATTTTTATTCTCTCTGCTCAGAACAATCCTTTAAAATAGTGGAATAGCATATTCCTTATATTTCAGATGGAGATCTGGAACCATTGGCTCATGTAAGATCACCAGCAAGTTCACAGGTGGAACAATTCACAGTTCTTTTCTGTGGTTCATATCACCATTTACCTTGGATGAACAGAAAATAGTTAAGGAATAGAAAAATAAAGGACAAAAAGTAAAAACAGCATAGGAGGAAAATGTTTTTTTAAGACCTGCCCCTCTTTGTGATTCCATAATTTCCAGTCACTCATTTCTCTGAGTTTTTCCTAAATTAGATTCTTAACTGTGTGCTTCCTAGTATATCTAATGACCCCAACAAGGAAAAACTATGGGAAAAAGAATTAAATGTGGAAAATCAATTATTGCAAATAATATTAAGATGTCCCCCCAAAATGGTTAGTTCAGTCACCCATACAATGCAACTCTTGATACAATACAATATACTCTTGAATGTAATCAAATCTTTCAAGATCTTTCTCACAATTAGGATACAGTAAACTATTTCTCCTATCACAATACAGCAGGTCATATGAAATGATATGCTACATAGGAATATTTATCAACAAATAACAGAACTGTACTTCAAACTAAACAAACTGAGAAGTTTGTTTGTTTAGGAATAATCTGCCTCTATAATGTGACACCATGAGCGAGTACAACAAATTGACCTCCAAATGAAAATTATTATAAAAGCCATAAAAAGCCTCTCTAACAATTTGAGTGTTAGAGTGAATGTGTGATAAAATTCAGGTTCTAAATGTTCTTGTATAACTAACCTTTAATATCAGGAAAACCTTTGAATAATCTGACAATGTATTTGATACATCAAAGACAATATATTCATCATTAAACCTTGAGAGAGAGAGATAAAAAGGTAAAGGTTCCCCTTGCACATATGTCCTAGTCGTTCCCAACTCTAGGGGTTAGTGCTCATCTCCGTTTCAAAGCCAAAAAGCCAGCACTGTCCAAAGATATCTCTGTGATCATGTGGCCGACATGACTAAACGCCAAATGCTGTTACCTTCCCACCAAAGATGGTTCCTATTTTTTTACTTGCATTTTTAAGTGCTGTTGAACTATTAGGTTGACACAAACTGTGACAAGTAATAGGAGCTCACTCCATTGAACCACCAAACTGCTGACCTTTCTGATTGACAAGCTAAGCATTTTAGCCACTGAGCCACCTAGATAGATACAAACTATATACATACTTACACACGCACACGCGCACACACACACACATACACATACACTAATCCCTAGTGACCAGATTGATCTTGAATTTCTGGAAAATTAGATTTTGATATATTTTTTTCATGCTAAATCTGCATTATGAGCGAATCCAGAATCTTAATTAAGACACAGGTGACGTCGGCAAATATTTTTTCAAATATATTTTGTAGAGCAAACATTGTATATCCAGGAACAAGTGTGGACTTGTGAATGAATGAAGAAGCTATCAGAAATTGCAGAAAATTGTTCTGCAGTTTCAGTGGAGGAAGTCAGTAGTTTTAGCCACAATAGGAGTAAGAATATACCTGGGAAAGATTCATATTTCAAAGCCCAAACTTTCCAATCTCTGAAGAGTTAAAGTTTATTGTTTTAATTGCTATTGTATCATTAATGATATTAGTCTGAACAAATTTACGATAGATATTTAGCCATCACTAAATCACCAATTTAAGATCAGTCATCAACACATTTTACCTACCGTAGTCAAGAGTTTGCAGCTCACCATGATATGATTTTCTGAAAGATTTTGACAAATGGAATAGTAACATTATTAAAAAGGAGCTATGTGCCAACTGTTGCCCTGGAACAAGTTACTATAAAACTGTATGGTGAAGGTTAATAATCAGCAGTTTCTATTGTTCAGTTGTGAAGGGGAATGAGGCAGGGATGTCCCGTCATCCCGGCTGCTTGCCTCAATCACCAAGTATTTGACAATAGCCCTTAGAAAGAATTCTTACATCAAAGAACTGTACTGTAAGAATGCCAACCTAGAGTAAACATTTATATAGAGATGTTTTACAGTAACAACTTGGCCAAAGCTCCTTGACAGCTAGTAAACTTACTAAAGAATTTGGACCCTCCCAAATATAACTGAAACGCTAAAAAAAACAGAAACATATGATTATCTTATGAAGAATACTTAAAATCACTATTTATATTTCCTTGATTTAACAAAATTGAAGCCATTTTACAATTCACAATTCTTTTGTTTTATTCAGGTCTAAGGCACCCTAATTTAATGTATTTAGATTGCAACTAGTTACCCTCTGTGGCCATAATCTTGGCAAATTGTGCATGGAAAAATATACTCAGCTTATTTTGCATTCCAGAGATATAGAATTATTATTCCATCTATTTAACTGACAAAGATCTGACCAAACAAAGGTTGTCACATTTTATTTTATTTTATATTTCTTAGAATATGTCAAAGCCCCAGGCTGAAAAATAATAGGTTAAGCTTGATAAATAAATACAACATATTAGTGCCTACTTTGACAGAAGATGAATGCTGCTTTGAAAATTCAAAACACACACAATAGCAAATATGGCATCAATTCATCTAAAATCTTTGACCTCCCCCCCTTCTCAAATTTTTATTTAGCAATCAAGAAAGTGTGGATATTTAGGTATGGCGAAAAATGACAAAGGAGGAATGGAACAGAGAAAAGTGCCTCATATAAGTGAAGCTCCTGATTAATCTGTCTATTTTGGCTGGACTTTCTACAATTACTAAAACAAATCTTTTCCTGCTAGGAAAGAAATGAAAGCCATTATGTATATGCCAAGTGTCTGTGGCCATTCTCATTCACCTCAAGATGAAAGGTGAAGAAAAAATTCAAGAGCAAAATAATAGGGCTTTCTTTTTGGAATGGACTTTATATCTACATAGTCACTTGGCATACAACCAAACTAAAGGGAGTTATTTGGCGACAAAAGCCAGGGACGAGTTTAAGGGATTATGAAAAGACAGACTGCCGGCTAGGCTATGGGCTGCTGGTGCCCTGCCCTTTTAAAGACCTCTCCCTAACCAGCCCAGCAATGTGTGTCTATCAAAACTGGGTAGAGAGGCATCTGGGGGTTGCCTGGTCTTAATGTGAGGGAAGGTGATTTGTGCTAGTTTGGGGAAACTCAAACAGCCTGCAACAGCCTAGGCAAATAGAAGAACTACAGTTCTCCAGAAATGGGGCTCACAAAGAGAAGTAGTGGAAGAACGAAAGTCATAGTAGAATAAGGATCGGGTGGTATAGTAAACTGTGAGGACTAGCCATTGTGTACTCATTGTGTTTGTTGCCCGGAAGCCTGGTAGGATTGGCTTGGCTCTCTTGGAATTTTGGAGTTCTCTAACTTATGTATACATAAAGGAACCTGTGACAGTGCTACAGATTTTCCACTCACTGTAGATTGGACTCAAAAAGACCAGAGTCAAGAAGGAACTAAGATAGTGGGATCGCTATCTTAGTTACAAGGGCCCAATCAAAGTCTAAGACAAGGATGGAGAGTGAAGAGTAGGAACTAAGTATACATAAAACAACTATCAATGAAACAGCAGAGAATGGGAGCAATCCTTAGCAAATAGGCATGTTGCTGGAGTCACATTGTTTGCTTGTATCTTGATGCTCAATATAGCATGTTTATATCTTGGATGTATAGAGTGTTAGAATTAGAGGATCACCAGCCATTATGTTATTACAGACCCAGTGGGGACCCAGAGTGGGACAGAGGGAATATGCAGGATGAATGTTGCAGTGCCGTTGCAGTTGTTTGTAAGGATGAATGACTGCCATAGTGCTGCAACAATTCATAACTTCAGGACTATGTTGTAAGTACTTGTGTGTGTGTGTATTGTAACTTTGAACAGGCACAAAGTAACCATAACTGAAGGATTACCTGTATAGATGCCCATTATTTTCACTTTACCATTTTAGCACACATATATATGCACACACAAAACACACGTTTTGTTTCATATGTCTAAGAAATAATATTAATATTAAGATATAATTATTTTTGAATTAAAATGTGTAAGAATTGAGGAGTAAGAAGAAACTGCTAAGAACCCTGAGGGCAGTGGTGAAATTCAAATGTTTGTACTACTGGTTCTGTGGGCGTGGTTTGGTGGACGTGGTGGGGGAAGGATACTGAAAAATCTCCATTCCCACCTCACTCCAGAGGAAAGATATTGCAAAATCTCCATTCCTATCCTACTCTGGGGACAGCCAGAGGTGGTATCTGCCAGTTTTCTGAACTACTCAAAATTTCCGCTACCAGTTCTCCAGAACCTCTCAAAGGCTGCTGAATTTCACCCCTGCCTGAGTGGTGGAACTAAATTATCTACCGTTATTAAATCTTCCAGTGCTCAAAATGCAGGCTTCTAGCACTGGAAGCAGCTATACTGCATTCAGAAAGTATTCAGATCCCCTTCACTTTTGTCATGCTGCAGCCTGATTCTACAGTTGTTGAAATTCATTTTTCTCTCATTAATTTCACTCAGTACCCCATAATAACAGAATTTTAGAAATGTCTGTAAATTTATTAAAAAGAAAAAAACTGAAATATCACATTGGCTAAATATTCAGACACTTTGCAACAACAATTGAAATTTAGCACTGGTGCATCCCATTTCTCTTGATCGTTGCTGACATGTTTCTACACCTTGATTGGAGTTATCATGTGGTAAATTAAACTGATTGGACATGATTTAATTATTTATATAAGGCCTCACACATGATAATGCATATTACAGCAGAACAAAAGCCATGAGGACAAAGGAACTGCCTGCAGACCTCAGAAATAGGATTATTGCAAGGCACAGATCTGGGGAAGGGGCCAATAAAATTTCTGTTGCACTGAAGCTTCCTCAAATGGAATAAGTTTGCCACAACCAGGTCTCTTCCAAGAGCTGGTTACCTGGTCAAACTGAGCAATTGGGGGAGAAGGGCCTTACTAGGAAAGGTGATCAAGAACCCAATGCTCACTCTGGCTAAGCTGCAAAGATCCTGTGTGGAGGTAAGACAGAGTTCCAGAAGGACAACTATCACTGCAGCCCTCCACCAATCTGGGCTTTATGGCAGAGTAGTGGACAGAAGCCTCTCCTCAGTGCCAAACACATGAAAGCCTGCTTGGAGTTCACAAAAAAGCACCAGAAGGACTCTTAGGCTGTGAGGAACAAGATTCTCTGGTCTGATAAACCAAGATAGAACTGTTTGGCTTAAATTCTAAGTGTTATGTCTGGAGAAAACCAGACACCACTCATCACCTGTCCAATATCATCCTAACAGTGAAGCAGGGTGGGGGCAGCACCATGCTGTGGGGGTGTTTTTGAGCAGCAGAAACTGGGAGAGTGATTCACTTTCCAACATGGCAACAGTCCTAAGCATACCTCCAAGAGAACACAGGAGTGGCTTAGGGATAACTCTGAATGTTCTAGAGTGTCCTAGCCAGAGCCCTGACTTAAATCCTATTGAACATCTCTGGAGGGACTAGAAAATGGCTGTCCACCAACAGTCATCATGCAACCTGACTGAGCTTGAGAGAATTTGCAAGGAAGAATGGTGGAAATCTCCCAATCCAGGTTTGCAAAGTTTGCCACATCATAACAAAAAGCTTGAAGCTATAATTGCTGCCAAAGGTGCTTCAACGAAGTACTGAGTGAAGGATCTGAACATTTATGCCAATGTGATATTTCAGTTTTTTTCTTTTTAATAAATGTACAGACATTTCTAAAATTCTGTTTTTAAATTGTCATTATGGAATGCTGAATGTACATTAATGAGAAAAAAATGAATTTCAACAACTTTAGAATCAAACTGCAGCATAACAAAATTGACAAAAGTTATTTTTTGTATACTTTCTGAAAGCACCATATTTAGGCAATTGCATCAACTTCAGGGCCATTCTTTGCGAGATGAAATTTGCTGTTCCCATTGCCAATTCTTATCTATCTCAGTTGTCTCTTTCCAGCATCTGTAGTGCCCAGGCATTTTACAAGCTCACATATGACAAAACTTGATACATTTTATGCACCTTCATGCTGCCTTTGGATAATGTCATAATATGGGGAAAATTTTACTTTAATGCTGCGGCCAGGGATATCCTGATGGGGAGGCACAAAAATCAAACTGGCAGCAATTAAGCCATTCTGGACTGTCTCTTGTAGGCATTCTTGGGCCAGGTAAAGGTTATTGAAGCCTGCGTCACTCATAGACTGGAGAGATGAGTCAGTGTCCTGACAAGGCAGCCAATGATGTTACCAAGTAATACTTGTACCATGGTTAGATGCAACTCAGAACATAGCCTTTGTTAGTATGCAGTGGATGATGAAAAGTGTGGTGCAATCCTCAACTAAGAACCACCATAGTGCAGTGGTTAGAATGCAGTACTGCAGTCTACTTTTGCTAACTACCAGCTGGCTGCAATTTGGCAAGTTTGAATCTCACCAGGATGAAGGTTGACTCAACCAGCCGTCCTTCCAAGGTTGGTAAAATGGAGACCCAGATTGTTGTGGGCAATATGCTGACTCTGAAAGCTGCTTAAAGAAGGCTGTAAAGCACTGTGAAGCTGTATATTAGTCTAAGTGCTATTGCTACTGTGCAGCTGCCTCCCACAGGGAAATAATGTGAAGATGGGGGATCTCTTCCTTCCACTTTTTAAAATCATTTCGGATGGCTTCTTCAGTTGCAGGGCTGTGTGCTCCCTGGGGAATTCTGGAAGGTGAAGTTTATGCAGCTTAAGGTTGCCATGTTTGAAAGCAGAGTTCCTGCTTCCATAATGCTGGAAGGAAAACGCCTGAAAAGGAAAAGATGGCTGGAACCTCCCCAAGTCCCATGCAGTCCATTCTGAATATGAAACGGCTACTGGAGGACCTTATCCTTCAGCTTCCTTTGGGGGCAGCTGGAGGCATACAACCCGACCTGCCTGGCTCTCGACTAGTCGATCTTCCGCTTCTGTATACCTGAGGAGACGTCTACAGCCATTGGGGACTAGAGGTAACGAGCGTGACCCTAGCTGACTCATCCGGCGGCTTTCTATCTTGCCGCTGCCGGTCCGCCTCCGACCTGCTTGTTCTTTGCGCCACACACAACCTTGTGATGTCTCCCGATCCGAGGCACACCTGTTCCCTTCCCCACCCGGCTGACGTCGAGCTTCATCTGACCGCCCTGCCTGACTGCCGGCCTCTCAGTGGTGGCGGCGGCAGTGCATATATATCCCTCGCTCGATGGGTATGGAGTGTCTTGCCGCCGCTCCGAGCTTAACACTCGCCAGGCACCAAGGGAGTCCTCCTCAGCCGCTTCAGCGCGCTTTTCCTTCACACTTTATTAAGCAAACCGGTCCCCGAGGACTCTCCTTTCCCCTCAATGCATGCCCCACTCTTTCTCCTCCTCCTCCCGCTGCTCCGGAGTCCAGGTGAGTGGGCGAGCGAACTATGGACCCTGTCGAGAGGCGGGGCAGAGGGGGCGCGAAGTTTCGGCGGCCGCACCAAGGGCGCTGGAACTGGGAATTTGGAGAGTGGTGTGCTGCTGGCATTAGGGTCGTAGCTCGCTGCGAAGTTCTGAATTGGGGGCGCAGTAGCTGGGGTACTTTCTGCGTTTTCCCCAGCTCCTCTCTTCCCACTTCTCAGTTTGACTTTGTCGTTTTGGGTATTTATAAGCGATGGGCGCCCCATTGAAACCATCCTCAAAATCTCGTTGCTGTATTTGTTATTCAGTCTATAAGTTAATGTCTATTTTATTTTCCGTACCTCCATATCTCCTCTTTCTCTCCTTACCATACAAGAAACCTGCTAAGAACAGCTTGGCTAAGTCACAACATTAGAAATCTTTTTGCTGAGTGCGGAATTACAACGCCGCGCTCTCTTGATTTGAGCCTGCCTAAGCTTCCCCGTATTCTTGTAGGTCTTGACACAACAATATATTTTGCTGTGGATGCTTCTTGCTTAATTAAATCACAAAAGGAGGCACTCGTTATTTTCCCACTATTTTAGAGGGGTCACGGTGATGAGAGCATATTGTCTGAAGCAGGATTTGAGTTAAGAAGCATTTTTTACACCCCAAAATGCTTGAATGGAGCTTAATTCAGTGATTCTTAGTCTTCAGGTTTTAAATAGTAATTTCTTTGCTAGAGGAATTTTAAATATTGAATAACTGCTTATGATTTTAGAAAAGGAGAAAGCATTTTGCAAACTTTAAATCAGAGTGACCAGGTATTTGTTTTTGTCAGTTGCTTGGTCAAAATCCACCGTGTAGTTACCTTGTACCCACTGTAGATCAATATTTCTTAAAGAACTCTTGCTAAGATTCCGATTAATGGAATGCAATAACTTGGAAATTGGCCAGCCAATTTTAAGATTGGGGCAATCTAAACAAATTCACATTAGAAAAACTGAGAGCTGTTTTTTGAATGACTCACTATGGGAATAAGAGTAACTACATGTGCAACAGCTGCCAAGTGTAATTTTCAGCTGCCAGTTTTGCCTGACTAGTAAGAATGGTATCTATTTCTTTCCTTTCTCTTCCACAGTTTATCAGCATGCCACTGGATCAGAGCTAAATGTAACAAAAGATGAGCAAAATATGCCCAACTTGAACATGTTCAACGTATCTTTCACTGATCGGTTATCATCAGGAGTTGAGGTTGAAGAGACTGAAGATAATACGAAGGAAGTCAGAGAATCTCAGTTCCTTGTGAATGATGCAGGAAGAGGTAGGTTAAAATATGGAGTGTTTGCCCATGATGTTCCTCTCATTTGGGACATCTGAGAGGAGGCTGGTGTAAGGATGCAATTTTTGCAAAGAGCTGTTGCTTTGCCTCTCCTAATAAGACCGGGGCTTTCTTAGAATATATTCTAAGCATTGTAGAACCCTATTCTTCCTTTATTTGTATCCATGTAATCTAAAGACTTTAGCCAGATAAAAATGGATGTACTATGGAAGAGAATATTGATAGCTCAGAGTTGAACTGTTGTGTTCTTGATGCTCTCTTTGTGGTTTTCTTGTGGACGTTTCATTACCAAATCAGGTAATTCAGAGCACTTCATGCACTTCAGAGCACTGAGGATGCTACCTAGTTTGGTAATGAAATGTCTGCAAGAAAGCAACCAAGCTCAGAGAACACCAAGAATCCCAGAAAATGAATATGTCTAAGAAGGTATTGTATTTAATAGAGTTATATATGCCCTATGGAGTCTTTATGAACAATACTGACTTTTTTTTGTTTACAAATAAATTAATAGTAAGGTGCTTGCTGTTAAACAATTATCATAATATTGATAGTTTGGATGATTGTGTAGTACTTTGCAAGGATATGAAGTATTCTGTAGCATATACAGTATTTCGTTGGCAAGGATTTCACACTAGTATGAAAGAAGTACATTTTGGATGCAAGGATGAAGTTACCTTCTGAACCCAAACCGTACCTTACAATATACATTTAAGCTAATGTCACAACCAATCCTTTTCTCTCAGGATGTCCTGGGAACTTTAGTGTTTGGTACTAAATATGTCTTTCAAGAAGCTCTGACAAAATATGTCTTTCAAGAAACTTTGGTGAAGCTAAAAATCCCAGAAACTTTTTTTTTTTTTACAAATAGTTAATAGTATACAATTACTATGTTTACCATGTAGGTTTCAACTTATCACTGTATAAAAATCCCTTTTTGTGAAAATGAAGCTTATTTACTGATGGAAAAATAAATGGATTTTACTGTTGCCCTTAAAATTAAATCTTAAAAAAAAAAAAACTTCAGTGGAATACTGAAATAAAATATAAGAAATTATTCTGTTTTAAATAGTCTATATTGTGCTAGATCATTCAACCTGCGCTATGAACATACTTTGTCCAAACTCACATGTAATGTGTGAATGGAAATTGAAGGGCTAAAACAAAGCCTTTTCTCTTATTATTAGTATTGTTATTCTTATTGTTTATTTTTATATTATTATTATTATTGTTTATTTTGATTCTTCAAAATCAGAATAGCAGTAGCAGTAGCCCTTAGACTGATAGACTGCTTCACAGTGCTTTACAGACTTCTCTAAAAGGTTTACCGAGGCAGCATGTTGCCCCCAATAATCTGGGTCCTTGTTTTACTGACTTCAGAAGCATAGAAGGCTGAGTCAACCTTGAGCCGGTGAGAATTGAACTCTGGCAGTCAGCAGAATTAGTCTGCAATACTCATTCTAACCACTGTGCCATCATGGCTCCAGATAGAAAGAGAGAAGCACCTGCCAGCATAACAAAGAGATGCATACAGTATATAAAGGAACCTTCTCTGCTGTAATGCTAATTCTGACGAATATTCTTAATTTCCCCCTCGCACCACCCCCCTCGGTGAGGTCTGCCCCCATCTTTCTGTCCTTCTGAAAGGACTTGAAGACTTGCCTCTGCCAGATGGCCTGGGGAACCTATGGGGAAGAACGACACTGTATATGGCTACTGAACTAATTAGCTGGACCCCATCTCCCCTTTGCAATTCCTGCTCCCCCATACCATCTTTTACTTGATATTATTGTACTTTGTTTGTATTGTTTCATTGCTTTGCTATGGTCATGTTTACATTTTTATCATTTCTTCCATTTTATTCTTGTAAGGGGAATTAACCTTTTTTATTTTTATGATTTTTGAAGTAATTTAGTATCAGCTATTCCATTCTATCTTATTTGGGCATTCATTTACAGTATCAAGAAGGAACTGATACTCACAATGAAATCAATATTTTAGGCGTATTTTCTCTTAAAATGTATCTGTAACCTATTGATGGATACTTAATGTATTGCAATTTTTTGATGAGAATATTAGGGTTTAGATGTTAAAATCAGATTGGATAAGTTTATCAGAATTTAGAAAATCAGAAATTCAATTAAATATTATTTCTTGGGAATATGAATATAATGTATTATCATTAATATATACTCATATTTTCTGAGCCAATGTATTGAACTTCCAAAGTTTTTGGTTCATAAATATTATTATTTTCTAATTGAGCCAAATTGTGTATATTTCTTATAAATAATTTGAGTTAATAATTGCATATTTATGTTGGTTGTGCTACAGTAGTCTTAGCTGAGCTGGTTCTGGAGTAGCATTTCCAACTACTTTTTCTTTATTTTTTACCTCTGCTTCAGAAACAAGGAGAAACATTAGTTTTACCCCCATTCTATTCGCAGATGTTCAGTGTTGATCACAAAAACTATAAAAGGAACAGGAAGTATCAATTAGTACAAAGATTTTTGAGATATCAACTAAAAAGGAGAGGAAGTAGCAAACCACAGATGACCATGGTTTGCTATGTTATTTGCTGTGCATTCACTGGGTGAGTGCCATAAGCATCATTATTTCTCAGTCATGTTTAGGATACCCGTGAACATGGACACAGGAAAAGACAGTGAGGGCACTCAGAATTATTTAGGATTAAATAATTAATCCTGTATTTACAACTGTTAATCCGCCATCTTGGAATTCTTCACATTCAGAAATGGTTATAATGTGTTTATAATTGTAAAACCTTTAATCCTAAATTATTCTGATTTTAATGTTTAATTTTATTGATAATAAGGTACACCACCCAGAATCATTCTCTGGGGGAGATTTGCAGTTAAGAAATATGAAGTATAAATAAATACATATTTGCATTGCACTTTTTTAATTATGGACATTAATTCAGGTAAAGATTTTTTCTGAGCTTTGTTGAGGTTAGCTTAATTATCTTATTTATGTAAATGAAAGTTCTAACAAGAAATGAGTAATTCCTACAATGTTTTCATTTATTTTTGAATGACAAATTATATTATTTATATTTTATTACACACACACACACATACACACACAACTTTTCTTCTAAGAGTTCAAGATAGCATATGTAGGAATTATCAGGTCATCCATACAGTACTTAGGACAAAAGATACAAATGTCCCCAGGTACGATCCAAGTAGCTCAGAACTTAAATCTGATCTCTCCTCCTTTAATTTTGTTATTTTGATTTCATGGCATAAACCCAATTGCTTAGATTACAAGACCCTGCTACTTCAAATAATATTCAGCATGTTGTTTTATGAACAGTCTGATAACTTGCTACACAATAATATACAGTATAAAGGTTTCTCTAGGGCAACTAATCTGAATTATAATATTTAAAAATGTTAGAACTAAATGTTTTGGAAGTTCTTTTTATGCAAAAGCCAACTTTATCTGATTAGCTAATATTTGGGTTTACTTAGAAACAATTCCTGCAGTTCCTCAGTTCAGTCCTATTTTGAAGCTCTAATTACTTAAAGATAGATGATTCTATGATGTTCAATTATTTACTGTAAGTAAAAGATGGAGCTGAATGTCTCGTTAAATTGACATATGTTTGCTTGAATATAGTTACTGAATTAAACAGTTAAACCAAATTGCAGAGTAAGTAGATTTAGTTGGATGCTTCAGAAATTATAAATGTGTTGGCAAAGGTGCTATTGATGCAGAATATACATGCACATTTCTTTGTACTTAATTGAAATTAATCAGGCTTAAGTAAAATTACATAGTGGAATTGTATACTTAATAGAAAGTTGCATTTAACCCTTGCTCTCTGATGCTTGAATGTTCTAGTTTGTCTCATGGTTTTTCTCAATATTTATTTAATGCATCACTTAGATAGATAGATAGATAGATAGATAGATAGATAGATAGATAGATAGATAGATAGATAGATAGATAGATAGATAG
>JAPKID020000412.1:0-18389 GCA_026931265.2 Tropidonophis doriae | reverse complement strand
ATAAGTTGATAGTGCTTAAAGATAAGATTGAACTTTGGTTCAAGTATATGTGGTTAAAACAATCACATTTCATTTATGTTCCATCCTCACTATTTTTTGTCTCTATGTAATGTAGAGAACATTCTGAGAATCCTAACAGCCATTTTCTACTTGCTTTTTCAGGCCTTAATGTTTCAAATTTTCTACATTGATTTGCCCATTAGAGAACATTGGGAATCTACATTTCAGTCCTTGTATGATACATTGAAATGAGACATAATGCATGTCTTGTATATTAAACATGTTATTGGTCATTTTAAGTAGGATTTGAATATACTGAACCATTTATAGAGAAAAATTACAGCCAGACTCATTTGTCAACCATTAGCTTCACAAACAAACTCCCAACTAACTTTAGTTTTTTTTTTAACTTGAGCTGTCAAATTTGCTGCAGGGTTTTATTTTAGTATACTGAAAAGTTTAGGCAATATATGTGTAAGTTGATAGTCTAAAGATGTTAAGATAAAGTTACATAATTGATTCAGAAGGATTAGGGTTGTTTAAAATTCAATATATATTAGCTAATGTTTTATGCTTGAGGAAACTGTCCCAAACCATTTTACTTGAGGAGGAGAGCATTTCATAGGAAATTGCATTGTTCTTTATCTATAAGAGCAGATTTCCTGAATTGTTATATGCTCAGGATTCGTATTGTATATGCCATATTCTGTATTTTCTATGAGGTAAAACTGCTCTACATTATAGTATTTGTAAGTATTATTAGCATCCTGTTGCAAAGGTGCAAATTAATACATTTTGGCAAAGTGTCCAGTACATTTTCCAAACACAATTATAGGTGTTTTTGCAAAATTGTGCAATTGAGTCTTAATTTTTTTTAATTTGCAGCAGAGTGCTATCTTGTAATTAAAGTTACCTTATTTAACCAGCTTGCTTATTTGCTTGTCCATAGATAGTGAAAATTACCAATGTCTCATTATTTAACATATTGACTAGTTGCAAAATCATTTTTTTCTGATTTCTTATAACTTTTATTATAGCTCGTATGCATTTTGCCAAATTGTGTAATTTTCTGGAAATCTGAGTGGCTCTGTTTAGAGCAGGGGTTCCCAAACCCTGGTCCATGGATCGGCACCTGTTTATGACATGCCAGAAACCAGGCCATGCAAACAAGTGAAGCCCCATCTGCGGGAGGCAGGCAGTATGCAAAACCACGCCCCCTCCAGTTCATGGACAAACCTCTCCATGGAACCGGTCCCTGGTGCTCAGAGGTTGGGGCCATTGGTTAGAGTCCTCTGACATGAATAGAATGAAGTTAAATTAATACCCAGTGAATCTGCTTTTGTAATTTAAAGCTACTATTTAATAGAAGAGGTAATAGAGGTACTTGGTGAGTCTCTCCTTACTGTTGATCTGAGGACTGCTGTCTGTATAGAAGTTGTTTTTTTTTCTCTATATAAGGAATTCAGCTATAGCCATCAGTTGACTGGAGCCATTTGGTTTTTTTTATTGCAATAATTAGAAGACCTATGTCAAAGGTGTTGGGCTGTCTTTGTGGCTTGAAGCTGCGGCTTTTTGTCATGGTGAAGCCTTCCTAAGACATTTCCTTGTCTTATTTAGCAACCAAATCAGCAGAAAATAGCACTACACTACTCTTCAGTGGTTTGCATTTGTTTTTTAATATTGCGCTGAAAAAGATATAGAGCACTATGTGCAGGATGCATATTGCCTATTCCCTCCTTTCAAGGAACAATACTTATCAAATATAGCTACATTTAAATATCTACTTATAGTTTCATTCTGGCTCTATATTTTCAAAGTTCCTTTCTTTTTATTCCCTCTTAGAGTGTTTGCTTTGTTTTCAGAATTATAAGCCTGAATATAGAGCCTTGTGTATATTCTGCAAAAAAAAAAAAAAGTAAGAGTGGTAAATATAAAACTAGTTTGCCAAGATATATTAACATTATGTTTATATATTCTAGGCTGATCAACTGACAGAAGAGCAGATCGCAGGTGAGATGCCAGATTTTTATTACTTAAGGTGTTAATGTGTAATTTAAATAGATTTCAGTAAAGGTACAATGCTAGAACTTGAATATTTTGTCTACTAATTGGATTCTTTTTAATTCATAACTGGCAACTTCAACTATTTTGTTTATAATTCTACAGATAGCTATAATTTAACTACAAGGAAATTATTAAATTTGAAATAAGAATATTGCATTACCTGCATGCCTAAAGTTTGAACTGCATGAATTATATCATTTCTTTATATTAGTATATGCCTGCACTCCTTACACAGAATTTCTGAAGGAGTATATATTCTGTGTTACTTTCAGTTAAACAAGGTACATAAAAGTGTGTTTGGGTGTGTATATTTGGGTTATATTTCTTGAGGGGAAAAATGGTATTTGCAAATGCCATTTCTATAGATTCTTATTCAATTTGCTCACAGTAACCATAAATGTACTCTCCCTACGCAAATTATAATATGGATGTTTGGTACTCTAGTGAGAAGGGGAATAGGCAAAAATAAGATCCACTTCCTGCTTGCAAATCTCAGAAGGTTGATCCAGAAATATATTTATGGATCACAGTTATGTGTAATTCTATATTTACACCTCATCTTATATTTGTTCCTTAGTTTAACATTTTAAGGGAATTGCTAAAATAATAAAGAAAATAGTGTCCTTTCAAAGCATTGCATGTTCTCTTAGAATGTTTGTTATACCGAAGAGATAACAATCTATTGCAATCCAGTTAAGCAATCTTTATTTAATCTCTTTTTAACTTTTGTATTATGTGTTTTTTATGTTGTATGCCACCCCTGAGTCCTTTGGGAAAAGGGCTGCATATAAATCCAATCAATCAAACTTTGGTGCTCTAATGTAGCTGAAATGGAATTAGAATTAAAGAAAGAAAATTAGGAAGGATCTGCTCTAATTGATCAAATGGTTAAAAGTGTCAGACTTGCAAGATTCTTCTAATGTAGCCTTAGTTTAGTAGATTTAATTGGTCTAGTTGTATTTTCTATCTGATTTACCTAGGTGGGCTGACAGAAATTTATTAACTTCAATATGGAAATTAATTTATTTATTTGATGGATAGCTAGATCATAACCCAGAGTTATCACATTAACATTTCTTTAAATCTTAAAACATTACAAATATCCCAAGATAATTCAAACCTAATTATAGACTTATTAAAATTGTGCATACCATTAATCTAGATTCATTAAAACTGTACTCAATTGAATATTTAAAAAGTGAATAAGATGCTGAGCAAAACAGCTATTCTGCTAGTTTCTCTCTCTAGATGAAATGTGCCTACTTTCTTACTCCAGAGTAGTTCTGAACTGGGAAAATAACTTGGCATTAAAGATAATCAAGATCTGAGGTTTACAGTATATTCACATTTGACATTCTACCTAGAATTAGAAAGTAGTATTCAAAATATCCCATAGCAATATAACTTTTCTACTGGTCTTCTGAGAAACCCATAGTTTTTGTTGGTACACTTAGGAAAGTCTTATTCTGATATCTTTTTTAATTCATAGGCAATAATGAAAGATTACCTGGTAAAAGTTCCAGTCCCATAACAAGGCTCTGTTTTTTTGTCTCAGGAAAGAGAAGAGTATGGCTAGCTAATGAGAGCTAAATAGTTTGAAATAGATCTATACTAGTCTCCCTTCATTTATTTATCAGCAAAAATGCAACACACATAAACACACACACACACTTAACTTAGTAGGAGTAATTGCTGATACCAACTATTATCTGTACCCAAATGGAAATAAGAAATTATAGCATTCTCAGCCAGATCACAAGGCAAGAGGATGCAAAATCATGGAATAGCCTGCATTCTGATAGTTCTCATCATATTCCAGATCAGATTGCAGAGCAGCACAGTAAAAGTCAATATCGGATTCCATTCCCATGGAAACAAGTGTGATGATGCTCTTCATTTTTCTAGGATTTTTATTTTATTCTATTTTGAAAGCTAGTCTTGTTGAAGCTTTTGTAGAGAGACAACCTGACATAGGAATAATTTTTATTTACTCAAATTTTGGCTTACGTACCATATTTCTTCTTGAGGATTTGAAGTGATAATCTTGAATACAGGTAATCATCGACTTATAACCACAATAGAGCTCAAAATTTCCACTGCACTGCAATTATTATGTGAATTCTGCCCATTTTATGAACCATTTGCCACAGTTAAGTGAATCATGTGATAAGTGAATCTGGCTTTCCCCACTGATTTTGTCAGAAGCCAGCTGGGAAAGTTACAAATGGTGATCACATGGCCTGGGATAGTGCAACTGTCACAACTACATGCCATTTGCCAACCACCCAAATTTTGATCACATGCAACCGTCATAAATGTGAAAAATGGTCATAAGTATCTTTTTTCAACGGTCACTAAACAAATGATAAGGATTACCTGTACACAGAATTATAGGATCATGCAGGAATAAGTAACAGCATAGCAATAATATACACAAGAATGCCAAGGTAAGTTGGGGAAGTGATATTAAGCTAAGTAAAGCAATCTTATACATATTGTCAATTATGCATAATAATTTGTCAAAATATGTATTTTTATTAATGAAAGGGTTGTATAAGAAGGAGATGGAATTTTCTTAGGAAATGACAGCACGAGAAAAATGTTTTTAGTATTCCCTAATAGAATTTCTGAATTTTTAATCAATAAAATAGGCAAATGTAATATACATAGTAGATAAAAGGTGGTATGAATTTGTGCATTTAACATGTTTGGGCATAACCTTTTTTACATTTAAGGGCCTGGTTACATGCATTTTAAAGAAATTAGAATATCATAAAACATTTAAAAATGATGCATCCTTTAGAGGGAGATTGATGATGCAATATAAAATTACTTCTAGTATTTTTAATGGATATATTTAAAATTAGTTTATTGTTACCAGTTCCTTTCTTGAAAAAAAAAAATTCTCTGAGAATATTTTTCTCTATTAAGTTCTGTTCTTTATAGATAGATTTTTTTTGTAAATGAAAAGTAATCTTTAAAAATGAACAGATTGTTGTAATATATCATACCAAAACTGATTTATTGGGTACATTCTGCAGTTATATCCACATCTATACTCTATGATATCAATTTGGGGTGTTAAAGTTATAGAAACCCATTATCATTGATTCAACTTTAAAAAGACTTAAATTACTCTGACATCTTTCCTTGTCTAAATGTAGTTCTAGATTTTGTGTGTCTGTATTCTTTGATGCCCCATTTTGGAACCTTGCCGACCTACCTACATATTTATTACAATATTGCATTATTGCCTTTTCGGAATAACATAAAGGCCCAAAAGGAATTAGAAATAGAAAGCCAACGTAATGAAAGGTGTGATATATAGGGGAAAAAATAAATACAGATCTAATTTATTCTATTCCTGTTGGTTATGTTTCTGCTTTTCTATTTTTGGTTTCCTATGGTGATAGTTAGCTTTCCACTTTAACTTTAATTTTTTCTCCTCTTTTAGAGGCCACATCTCCAACCAACCTTTCCTCTCAACACATTTACTCTTCATATATTTGTTTTGCAATTTGAACCTTATTTATTTATTCATTTCATACAAATACTTTCAAAACTATTTTCAGTTTTGTACTCTGTGCAGTCATTCCATATGTATTGACCCTATTTCTTGATGGTTAACCAGTTCCTTGTCAAGCTACATACTGTAGGACATAATTGAAGAAGCAACCATTAGGTAAATTTAATATTTAAAGCAAAAATTAAGAAGATAAAGTCTTAGTAACCCAATCCTCTTTTATTAGTGAATTCTTCCAGAGAAAGTCTCTTTGAAAGTTTTGAATCTTTTCTTCCTGGGCTTTGTGCTATCCAGACTGAGCTACGATTTACTAGATAAACCATTAACAAACTTTCCCATCTGTTGTTAGTTTATATCTAAAGGTCCTTATATTTCTTTTTGAACCTCGAGCATGTTTCACATTCCCACTGTGTTAACTTTACAGGGCTGTTAGGCAAGTTCTTGACTTAACAATCACAGTTGAGCCAACATTTCCCATTACTAAGCAAGACAGTTGTTAAGTGAGTTTTGCCCTATTTTTATAAACTTTCTTCCCACAGTTAAATTAATTCCTGCAATTATATGATTGTTAAGTGAATCCGGCATCCCCATTGACTTTCTTTGTCAGAATATTGCAATAGGTGATCAGACAATCCTTTGATACTTCATGGATCATGAATACTTGTCAGTTACTAAACACCCAAGTTTTGATCATGTAACCATGGGGATGCTGTAAAGGTGTACCAAATGTGAAAAAGCATCATGAATCATTTTTTTTCAGTGTGGGCATGGCCAGCTCGACTCATGTCAGGGGTAGCCCGAGAACTCTGCCAGTGAAAATGGGCTCCCGTGCTCTGTTTTTGCCTGCGATGGCCTCTGCAGAGGTGGCTCCCTCAAGCTCTTATTTCACTGGCAGGGATACTGTGGGCCAGTCCTTCAATATTTCCTGGGTGGCCCCGCGGGCTAGATCTAAGCACCCTGCGGGCTGGATCCAGTCCCTGGGCCTTGAGTTTGACACCCTGGTCCTATAGCTTCTGTCTTTGGTTTAAACAAATTGTTGGTATATTCTGTAGTTTTAAATATTGAAACAGGCTATCCCTCCATAAGTGATAATAGTTTTGTATGATTCCTATTAAAAATGCGGACATTTTATGTTCTGGGGAGAGAATTATCATACTTCAAACATCAAATACAAAGTTTAAGCCCCCATGCCATGATAAATTAACTAGTGTTTGGAAATATAAAAAATAATGGGAATGTGTGGCTTAGTAAATTTCACATTCAGAGCAGAATGATCCTATATATAGGTAAATTTAACTAGAAACATCAATTTTGTTTTTCCTGATAATATAGTGTAGCAAAAAATTGTCTTCCTACTGGTATTAGTGGTATCTTAAAACCAATTAGGCAATAGTTCACTACTTATTTTGGCTAGGTATTATAATGCTTTCTAAAGCTAAATAAGGCTTAAATGTAATTGATCCAATAAGAGTTATATTAATTGGATTAATATTAGAACATGTTTGTCCAACTAGTAAGCTATAGAAATGTTATAAAACACTTGAACAGTAATCACTTTGCATGGGAAAAAATGCGGTTATTCAGAAGAGATTTCCAAAGTCAGAATTTAAAAACTTAAGTTAAAAGGGATAGTCAGGATGGAGAAAACACAATCCTGTGAAACTGGTGGTTAAAGTGAATTGACTCAAGAATTCAATGACTAAAAGTCTGTAAATAATTGCAGAATATCTTATTTTGTTGTTTCCATTTTCCGTGATGAAAATGTCTTTGAAGCAAGCTGAAACTTTATTAAAATAAGTCATTGTTCTTCAGCCTTGGCAACTTTTAAGTTTTCTGGACTTCAGCAGTCAAAATTCTCCTGCCAGCTGTGCTGGTGAGCTTGTTTTGGGAATTGGCCCAGATACCTTAAAAGTTGCTAACTTTGAGAGTCATTGATGTAAGCACTATCATATCATTTTTTTGTAGTGGGTGTTTTGAGATTTTGTGTATTTACTAAATAATATTAAACAAATTTATATACCTGCCTAGCTCACACATAGGTGATTCTACTGTAGATGCTATTTCGGCATCAGATATTTTTTTTCAGGGCCCCAAAACAAGAAGGTCCAAAGATAGGGAACATGAGAGGTTAGCTAAGTGTATAAGCGATATCTGGGAACTTCAAAAGAAAGAGAAGTGATATACTAATCTCCATTGTGGAAGTAGCTTTCTGAGCATCAAATGACAGAAGGATTTTTTCATCTGATGGTAATAAAGGAACTTCACATTTCTAAAAGAAAAGTACTTTCCTTTGGAACTGTGCATGGTTTTTTTATCCCTTTTCTTTTCCTGAAACTTGGAGAAAAGGTGGGGGAAAACTATCTTGTAATTCTTAGTCACATTCATCTTAACAATGGTTTTGTGGTCTTAGCCATATAGCTTTCTTGGCAAGAGTACAAAAATAATGTCTTCTTGATTATTTTGCTGTATTTAATTTCAATTTGATATTGCATGGTGGTTTTTGTTTGCATACTAACCCGGGTTATCCTGTTTATGTTTTCAAGTTTAGCCAAGATTCATTGTCTTATCCCTTACACTGGTTTTTGAGCAATTGAATTAAAATTTAAATAAAAATAAGTTGAATGGTGTGCATATATATATATGGTTTCCTCTTTTGTGTTACAGAATTCAAGGAAGCCTTTTCACTATTTGACAAAGATGGAGATGGCACAATAACAACAAAAGAATTGGGGACAGTGATGAGGTCACTTGGTCAGAATCCCACAGAAGCAGAATTACAGGACATGATCAATGAAGTAGATGCTGATGGTAAATTTTATTTAAAATAATTCAGTAGTTCAAATTTAATCACCATTAACACTTGGATATAACTGAAAGGAATTTTATTAATATATACATTTTTTTCCAGGTAATGGCACAATTGACTTCCCAGAATTTTTGACAATGATGGCAAGAAAAATGAAGGACACAGACAGTGAGGAAGAAATTAGAGAAGCATTCCGTGTATTTGATAAGGTATTCCAGATATTTTGATAAGTTTTCAAAGTACTGTGTGCCTTAAACCAAGGGAAATTTTCACTTTGATAAGAACAAATTATGTACTAATGCCAGTGAGCAATGACGTATTGTTTTCAGGGAATTACATTTGACTTTTAATGCAAGCCGTCTTAACTTGCAGACAATCTGTTCTATTAAATTTTAGAAGAGTTGGTGCTACCAATAATAGTGCACTTTTTTTCATTCCTGCCAACCCAATTAAAGTATGTAATTAATGTCAAATAATGTCAGTAAATAGTTTGGTCTGTAATACAATCTAAAAACAAAGCTTTCCCAGGTATGCATATATGAGTTCAAAAATAATGGAACAATAATTAACTGTCTAACAGTCCTAACTTCCTCAACTGTTCTTTGCAGTAGAAGCAAGTTATTTCTGATTCAGTAATTGTTAAAATATGAGTTTAAAACAATGTAACATAATTAAATGACTACCAAATGTTTTCCAGGATGGTAACGGTTATATTAGTGCTGCAGAACTTCGCCATGTGATGACAAATCTTGGAGAGAAGCTAACAGATGAAGAAGTTGATGAGATGATTAGAGAAGCAGATATTGATGGTGATGGTCAAGTAAACTATGAAGGTAAAAGTTATGCGTTGTTTTTAGTAACATAAGTTGTCTTGAGTCTGTTAGCAAACAAACCCACTGACCTTAACACACCTGAATAATTAAGGCCAAAGAAGTAATAAAATGGCTTCTGTTTAAAAGCAGTAAAAACACTTTCTTTTCTATTGGCTAGAGAAGGTGCTTTTTTTTTTGTTTTCATTTGGCAGTCTGAAAAAACCAGTAAAAAAAACTATTTGCAATGTGCAGTTTCTCCTTTTGAGAGCGTACATTAAAATTGAGAAATAATACAAAGGAATAGCACTGTTAGAATCCAACTAATTTAACTTTTCCTCATAACACATAATTTCAAAGTTGCAATGAATTAGTTGCCAATCAGGTTAATAGGCTTTCTAGCATCTGGCTAATTAAATAAAGATGTTAGTGTTCTCATGCCCCCAATGTGATATCAGAAGATTGGCACCATTTTATTTTCTCTTTAGAAACAGGGATTCTCTGAAACAATAATAGTTGAGTAAATCATGTCTTTGTGCCAAATATATCTGCAAAGTGTCAATGTAAAGTTTTTTTTCCCCCAAAAATTTTATTGGTTTTTAACAAATTTGTCAATGTAAAGTTTTAACTGGAACTAAAAATAGAAAAGTGCTATTTGCATGCTTTATGGCTCTTAATTACTTGCTTATGATCTTTCAAAAATATTTTATGTTATAAATATTGAAGTGCATGTTTATATGGCCAGAAATAACATTACACTTAGATCTGGTCAAAAGTAGTTTTTATTTGATGTGAGACAGAAGATATATCAGTAGGGCTTGCAGTATATCAGCAAGGATTCTGACAGCCAGTTATTTAGAACAATTAAAGAGGTTGGTTTCTTTCTCTGCTTTCAATTATGCTTGAACAAAGACATTTGATGTAAATTATAGGTTTTTATACTGAAGGACTAAACTGTATTTAGGTCCTTGCTTAAGAAAAAATGTTCATTGTGTAGCAGTTTTTGATAAATTGGTTATGGATCTGTAAAAACTAGAGCACAAACATAGAAGTGGCCTATCTAATAATACATTGTGATATTTAAATTAAAATGTTTGTAGTGCTGCAGTTTTTTAAATTACTTAAATAGAAACCTTGACAATTGTATCTGGAAAATGTATTTTAATGTGACACTTAAAAGATAAACATTGAGTAACCAGCAAATTTTGGACATAACAAGGCTCAGTATTTTAGTTAGGTACCTTAAGAAAAAGCTGAATATCACAATATTGGTGAACAACTGACTTGTCACTTTTTGTATGAATTATTTGTGTATTAGAAAGAATTAATACTAATTAAGTGAATGAAACATGATTAAAAATTATTTAGAAATAATAGCTTACTAAAGTGAACCTACTCTTGAAATCCATAAATGTTGAGAAGCACTGCACAAATATTATACAGAAAATAAGATGGTAGTCTAAAACTGGTATAAATTTATTGGCTAAAATAGCATATTGCTTGCTTTTTATTTGAATATTTACCCAGATACTTGAATGACATTATCATCTTTTTTTCTTCTACAGAGTTTGTACAAATGATGACAGCAAAGTGAAGACACTGCACAGAATGTGTTAAATTTCTTGTACAAATTGTTTATTTGCCTTTTTCTCTGTTTGTAACTTATCTGTAAAAGGTTTTCCCCTTCTGTTGAGAGAGATGCATGTATAGTAACAAACTCATTCCTCCATGTTTTCCCCTTTATCTGTCATCCTGATATTTTGGGAAAATGATCAAAGTAACAAATGTTTGCATGTGGCTTACTCTGGATATTTAAGCCCTTCCACACTTCTAAAGTTAGATGGTGTTGGTTAAATGAGGGATCATCTAGGTTATGCCTGTTGAAATTAGTTATTTTAGGAAATTTAGCATGTTGTTGAAATGTAGTCTTAACTCTGTGGACTATGGACAGTCAACAATATGGAACTTTAAAAAGTTTGCACTATTGCAAAACGGGTGTATTATCCAGGTACTCGTACACTATTTTTTGTACTCCTGGTCATGTACCAGAAGACATTTTCTTCTATAGTTACTATGCTTTTAAAAACTTTTGTTCAGCCACTTATTTTAAAAAGAATCCGCTTATGGCACAACTTGCCTCAAATCCATTCCAAGTTGTATATTTGTTTTCCAATAAAAAAATAATTAACTCACATTGTCTAAATCTTTTTTTGAATGCTTATACATTATTTTTTAATGTGTCTACTTCTGAAATTAATCCTTGTACCTTTTAGACTTTAAATGAAGACTGTGTTTAGGCATAGCGAAAGTAGCAACTTTTGCCTTCTAGGCTTCGACTTGGTTAAATTCTAGCGTGGCACATAGCAAGGAATGGCAGTGATTTCAAAAGAAACATGGGAGAGATGGGCTGTACAGGAATGAGATTTGAAGGTGAAAGGTAATTTGAAGTGTGCATGAGCATGCATGTTGCAACTGTTGTCGTTCCCTTAAATGCATCAAAGATAAGTTTCTTTAAGGAATTTCAGGCAAGTATAGCACCCCTGAATCACCTTTATCCCTTTCAAATCTAGAAATCTATACAGTGAATACAGATATCATCAGTACAGTGCAAACATTTTAGGCAGTTGTGCAAAAATGCTCTAAATAATGCTTTCAAAAATATATTTTAATTGTTTTATTTTGATCAATATACAAATGCAAAGTGAGCAAATAGAAGAAAAATCAAAATGACCGTATTTTTCGGCACACCAGAGTATAAGACGCACCAAAGTTTTGAAGAGATAAATAAAAAAAAGTTTTTGCACTCTGCAAGTCTCCCCAACACGGCTAGTTTTTCGCAAAAAAGAGAGCATGGATAGCCTTTAGGAAGCTTATAGAGTGCTCGGGGAGGGGTGGGTGTAAATTTGAGCAAAAACCGGGCCGTTTTTTAATTGCCCTCTCCAGCCCCCAGGAGCTGGAAAAGCTTCCTAAAGGCTATGCACAACCAATCTGTTGAAGGGGGCAGGGTTTCAAGAGGCAAAAAATGCTGTATTCAGTGTATAAGATGCACCCAGATTTTGAGCCTCTTGAGGGAAAAAAGGTGAGTCTTATACTCTGAAAGAATTGGTAAATTGATATTCGGGTGGGTTACCTTTTGTTTCAAACCAGCTTCAATTCTTATACTTGTACACATCCCAAAATCAGGCATTTTGGAGGACTAGCAAATTAACCAATTATACCAAGCAGGAGTTAATTCCATATGTAGGTTGAAACACAGTCATTAACTGAAACAGAAACAGCAGTGTAGAAGGCTTAAAACTAGGTGTGGAACAGCCAAATCCTGCTACTGAGGATGTGGAAGACAGCTTTGTGTCACAGATCATACACCATGGCAAAACAGCACAGAAACAAGACACGTGGTTATAGTGCATTAACAAAGTAATTGCCTGGCAGATTGTAAAGCAAACGGATTCAGAATGTGCTTTGCAAGGTTTTTTGCAAAAGCACAAAGAATCGGGTAACATTGAGGACCGTAGACACAGTGGTCAGCCAAGAAAATGCAGCAGATGAAAGATACATCAGGCTTACTTACCTTGAACATCGAAAGATGTCTAGCAGTGCTATTGGCAGAGCACTGCAGAAATGAGTGGGATTCAAGTACACCCATCTACTATCCAGAGAAGTCTGGCCAGAAGTGGTCTTTGTCGAAGAATTGTGGTCAAAAAGCCATACCTCCAAAGTAGAAATGGACTAAATGACTCAACTGGGGTGCGTAAAAATGTCAGCAGATGCTCTGGACTGCAATCAAAATTTGAAAGATGTGGCTGTAACAGGAAGCAGGTTACTGGAGAGCGGTACAATAATGAGTCAGCAGGCAACAATGAAGAGCATGGTGGAGGTTCCTTGTAAATTTGGGGCTGCATTTCTGCAAATGGAGTTGAAGATTTAATCAGGATCAGTGCCGGTGTCAATGCTGAGAAATACAGGCAGATACTTATCCATCATGTCATACCATTTGGGAGGCATGTGATTGGCACCAAATTTATTCTGCAGCAGCACGACCTAGAGCCAATGTCCTTAAGAACTACAATGTAAAGAACAAGTTCTGGAAGTAATAGCTTAACCCCTGTAGAGATCTGATCTCAATACCATTGAGTCTGTGGGATTACATGAAGAGACTGAAGGATTTGAGGCAGCCTACGTCCACAGACAATCTAGTTCTTCAAGATGTTTGAGGGAACCTTGCTGAGTTCCTTCAAAAATGGCAAATGCATCTAGAAGAATGGATGCTGTTTGAAGGTAAAGGCTGGTCACACCGAATTTTGATTTGATTTGGATTTTCTTCTGTTCATTTATTTTCCATTTTGTTAATTGATAAAGCTATTAACACTTCTATTTCTGAAAGCATTCTTAATTTACAGCATTTTATACAACGGCCTAACACTTTTGCACAGTACTGTACATCTCAATGTATATTGGAATCGGTGTAATTAAATGAGAAATGTGTACTTGTATTTATTAATTACATTTGCTGTCTCTCTCCCCACAAGGTGACTGGGTGGTTTGCAACATTGAAAGAGTGTGTGTGTAGTATAAAATCACATTAAAGTACAATAAAATGCAAGTTATAACTACAGATGGGAAAGAAGGAAGCAGAATGGGTGGGGTGGCGACTTCTATGATCAGCCACCTTCAGTGATATTCCTCCATTGGTACCTCAGGCTCTTGAGGAAAGTCAGGCGGGTGAGAGCCAAGCAAATTCTGTATTGATGCGTAGTTGTGTAATGAAGACAAACTGATATGGGTTATTCATTAAAGCTGCCCCCACTGAGTGGGAGTTAATACATTGCATCACAGTTGTGATTGTGATATTGCTAATAGCTTAAAAAGGAGTTAAGAGCACCGATGTACCCCTTCAAAAGTTTGACCAGCACATCAATTTTGTTAGTCATGCCACAAGTTGGGAGCCGAACACAACAAAAACCTACTTCTAGACTGCAATACACTTAAGACCAAGAAGTAAAAATGATTGGTTGCCGCTTCAAAGGTCGAAGAAGTGTACCAACAGCTACAGAGTCTCTGGAAAGGTTGAGTGTGAGTGATGCACTTTGTTTTCACTTGGGCTGTGTTCTAAAGGAAATGTATCAAAATTTTCTGGATCAATGGTCACATGGTTTCTGCTACATTTGTTTTATGTCTCAAAAATAGTTGTACTTTTGCTAAATACAAAGCACAGGTAAGCCAAAAGACTGGATGCAGTACTTTCTGCCCCTATCCTAAACTTTTTTTAATGGACAAATTTAAACATTAGTTGATGCTACTATTTTTATTTTGTAAGAATGCCTTTGGAACCATGCGAGGAACAGAGATGATTCTTTATCTTACCAGGTGAAAAAAGCTAAGGTTATTTGTTGAAATAGAATAGGCACTTAAGCAGAATGCCTACTCCTGGAAAATTCAACCATTGCTCCTTTCCCTACTACCCTGCTCATCTACTATTTTTCTGAGCCACAATGCACATCTTTTGATTTTCATGACATTTTTGTTTTTAAAGAGGTTTTTCAAAATTGTAGGATGAAGCAAAAGGGGCAGGAAATCAACAAACGCCATCAGTTTTATGATAAACACTGGGAACCTTGGTTCTATTAGAACAGAGGTCTTCAAACTTGGCAACTTGTGGACTTCAACTCCTAGAATTCTCCAGCGAGCTACGCTTGGCAACTCTTAAGACTTTAAACTTGGCAACTTCAAGACTTGTGGACTTCAATTCCCAGAACTCTCCAGCCAACAATACTGGCTGGATAATTCTGGGAGTTGAGGTCCCCAAATCTTAAAGGTGCCAAGTTTGGGGACTCCTGCATTAGAAGAATAAAACACAAATTGCATACAAAAATGTCTTCTCTGTATCTTCCATGAATGAATCTTCAATACTTATTAAGAAATATTCTTAATTGTTTCGATATACATGGTACGATTCAAACAAATTTATGGTGAATCCGTGATTTCAAAAGTTCAGTAATACCATAGTATTACTGCCTCCAGCAATCCTGACCCCATTATTTTAAAAACAAAAAATAGATTTTATTCCAAATAAGTCACAATTTGCCGTTTATCTAAACTTTAGTACCACCTTCAGGGGCTGTTGCTTCTAATATCATGTCTGGTCCTCACATAGTTCCAAGGGCATTCTTAAAAAATAAAGAAAGTTAGTTTCAATGTAACATAATCTTCCTCCCCATTAAAAGGTTTATACAGAGGATCAGGAGGGGAAAATACTGAAACCATCTTTTGGCATGCCAGTGTTTTTATTTGGTAATATGTAGCTTGATAACTAAAAATGCAGAGCCCTTAATTCATTATAAATTTGTGGGGTCACTCTCCCTATAACTCATTTCATCAGTCTTTGGATGTAGAAAGGGGGATTAATATTATCAGATAGTAAACTATCCATGTAAATGGAAGATTAAGATGGATGCTAATATAAAATCAATAATGGAAGGGATCATTCAAATGTAGTATGTTATAAAAAATTTTGACCTAAAATACATAATTCTGTGTGTACAACTGATGTGTGACTCTGACCATGAGCTCACAATCCACTTAACTGAATTAACTGGGGAAGTACCAAAATAGGTGAAAAGCTATTCATTTAACTTCCCTTCTCCCCAGAAATAAAATGTAGCTCTGGCACATCCAGCCACAAACAGGGTTAAGCTAACTCCATATAGTAACATCTTTGGAACACCTAGCATAGGTACCAGCATGTCTACCCATAGAATGAATAATGGAAAGAACTTAAAAATCATCCAGTGAAATTCCCTGCTCAGTGCAGGACCACCTGGTAAAGCATTGTGGACAAATGGCTATTTGTAGTTGCTAAACTATTCCATTAATTGACAACTATTACCACCAGGAAAGTTACTTTAATACTTAACATGAAATCTACCCCCCTGTTGTTTCAGCTCACTTGTTCTAGTCCTGTCTGATTCTGCCTTGTCTCCTTTTCACAGACATCTGGACACTTGAAGATTGCCATTGCATTTCTTCTCAGTTTTTTCTTCAGGCCAATATTTCTAGTTCTTATCTTTTCTTCATAGGACTTGGTTTCCAGTCCCCTTACTACCTTGGTATTGTCTCTAAATGCCAGGGTTTTTTTTCCCGCCCACAGTTGAGAACTGCAGTGCCAAGAAGTGGAAATACTATTCCAAACACTGTTCCAAGGCAGAATCAAATGAGCCAATTATGATATGGAGTTGATGCTCACCCTGTTCATTCAATTGTTATCTGTTATAGTACCTAGATCCTTTCCCCAAGTTTTTCTAGCAGACCAGGTCTCCCCCACAAACCTGTGCCTTTCATTTCCTTCCCTCTAGATGTAGAATTTTGTATTTTTCCCTGTTAAATATAATTTTGTTCATTTTGACCCACTGTTTAAGACTGTCTAGATCTTTATGAATTTTATCTTGCCACTTTGATAATCATCTCATCAGTCTGTTCATCCAGGTCATCAATAGAAATGTTAAACAACCCAAGTCCCATGATTGGGTCATTTAATACAACTTTTGAAGTGATGTAGAGCAATTTATGAGTACACTCTGGGTGCAGTCATTTAGCCAATACAATTATATCATCTAATCCCCCCTCTTTTTTGTATGTCAGAGTTAAACATGATTCCTAGTTAATATATGGACAAGACCATGCAGTTTTCTTTCAACTTCAGAACTGATTTCCTATTGCCCTCTTGCTAGAGTTAAGAGAGACAGTGACTGACACAAATGTTTTGCAGAGGTCAAAATACTCTATGTCCATTGTGTTTCCCTGATAACTCTGTCAAAAAAGGAGATATGATTAGTGTGACTTATTTGTGACAAACCCCAGTTAGCATGGGCATCTATAAACCTTGCAAGGTAGTCCAGACCAGAAGCACAACCAGGAGAGTACTAGCCCTTTTTTATTGTAAAGTTACGTTAAACAGAATCTTGGATTTCTCCCATCTTTTATTCTCCAGAAAAACAGAGGCATCGTTTACATGCCATTTGTCTCATCTACAGCTCTCCCTCCTATCTCCCAAGGTCATTCTCACATTCTATTAGATCTGAAGGGTTGGGCAAAGGGGATAATGCCCTGTATAATTACATAATCACTGAAGTGCTGGAATTTACATACATGGGTCAAATGTTCTGACACAAGCATATAATTGGGGTATTTGCATGATTATGTAATGGTATGTTAAGGCTCAACTCATTCTGTGCTTTAGTTTCTGCCAACTTCTTGATTCCTTCTTTGGTTATACATCCCTGCTATTTTCTATTTTTTCTTTTCAGCGTTTTGCAAACCCTGTGTTTATCTACGCTGGTGTCTTTAGATCTCTCCCATTTTAATTTCCACTCTTTGCAATGACAGCTTCAACAGCCCATTTTTCGGAATTTCTCATCCTTTACAGAAAGTTTTCCCCTTCAGAATGTCAAGCCATTGGATGACTTCACCAAAATCCATTTTTCTCAAATCTAGTAGGCGAGTATTTTCCCTATCTTTTGATAGCACAAGTTCAAGGATAACAAGAATATTTTCTCTCCTTTCTGGTCACCGTCACTTCTTCAGGTAATTCCTTCCTGTTGGTAAGGTTTATGTGTGGTATAGCAGACTCCCCTTGTTCCTTCTTTGAGCTTCTAACAAATGTGATTGTCAAAAGAGGATAACATTTTGGGAATCTCTGACTCTTGGCAGAGTGAGATCTCCCGTTGTCGTTATTATCTTTTTAAAAAGTTTATCAGACCCAATAAGATTCCTCTAAATCTTTCACCTGTCTGTGTAGTATTTCCCTCCATGGGGTAAATCGGGCTTGAGAAAGCAAGCCTCCCAAGCCTCCTACATCCCTTCGACCGATTTGCTCCCACAGAGAGGGTCTGCTCCGGGTGCCTACTGCTGGACAATGCCGGCTCGCGACACCTCTGTGGCAGGCCTGGCCCTCTGGAACGATCTACCCCGCGACCTTAGGAATATCACGGACCTCCGCCTCTTCTGCCAAAAATTAAAAACACACTTTTTTCACTTAGCAGGTCTGGCTTAACTTCCGAGACTATGTTACCGACTGGTTTTAGATTGAATTAGGTTTTAATAATGGGGATTTAAAATTGGTTTTAGCACAGGTTGTGGGTTAATTTAATAAGTTTTTAGAGTATTTAAGACATATTTATTATCAGTATTT
>JAPKID020000411.1:0-18397 GCA_026931265.2 Tropidonophis doriae | reverse complement strand
GAGAAACACTGTGTTAGAAGATACTTCTTATGTAAATTGGTCACCTTTAGACCCTTTATTCATTCCTCTTCACTGTCCACCTCTTGGTAGGCAAAGAAGCCATGTTGCAGCAGAAGGATTATGAAACTGCCACCCTCTCGGAGATCAAAGCTCTGCTAAAGAAACACGAGGCATTTGAAAGTGACCTTGCTGCTCACCAGGACCGTGTAGAACAGATCGCTGCTATTGCACAAGAACTTAAGTACGGCTTCCGCATGCACGCAGTTTACTTTTAGCTGGTTGATGGTCTTCAAATTCAGCTCTGCTCCTTCTTTAAATCAGAAGTTTAGAGAAGCATGGACTTGAGTACCAAAAAAATAGAACTGTTGGGATGAGAAAGGGAATTATGCACTAGGGCCGTGATGGCGAACCTATGGCATGAGTGCCACAGGTGGCAAGCGGAACCATTTCTTAGGGCACGCGAGGCATTGCCCTGGCAGCTCCAGCCTGCATGTGTGCACTGGCCAGCTGATTTAGGCCTTGTTTTGAGGCCATTTTTAGCCCTCTGGAGGCTTCAGGGAAGCTCCTGAAGCCTCTGGAGGTGGGGGGAGGCTGTTTTCACCTTCCCCGGACTCCTAGAAAGCTTCTGGAGCCTGGGAGGATGAAGAAAGTGCACCAAAAGCAGGGGCCACGCACATAGCATTATGGGTGTGGCACACCCACACACGACGCCCTTGCTCCCCCTGCTTTTGGCATGCGAGCCAAAAAACGTTAGCCATCGCTGCACTAGGGCATGGGTGACAAAGTCAAGACTCAGGGGCGGCATCCGGCCCACAGGGTACTTTGATCTGGCCCATGGAGCCACCCTGGAAACAGCAAAGGACCAGCCCGCGGTGCTTCTTCCAGTGAAAATGGAGCTCGGGATGGTTGTGTGCAACCTGAGCTCTGTTTTCACTGGTGGAGGATTGCAGGAGGCTGTTCGAGCAGAAAACAGAGCTCGGGAACCCATTTTTGCTGGCAGAGTGCTCGGGCCACCAAAGATACCCCGACACGACTGTCATTGAGTTGGCCACGCACCCAGCCCCCCTCCCCAAGGTCAAACACTACCATGATGCAGCCCTCAATGAAATCGAGTTTGATACCCCTGGACTATGACATCTAACAAACCATGAGAGAGACATGGCTGGTGTGCATAGATTATATATTTCATCCTTTTTGAGACTTAATTTTGTCTTCAAACACAAATAAGGACATTCAAGCCCATAAATCAGCCCTCCTCAATCTAGTACTGTCTTTCCCAGCATTCCCAACCACGATGGAAATAATAGTAATTATCTCTCGGGCAATAGGTTAACAAGATTTTGTATTAATCTTCTACCAATGGATTGGATAAAAGTTTTTTCTTTTCTCTCTTTTAAAAAATTCTTCTTTTTGTTAGTGAACTAGATTATTATGATTCACCAAGTGTCAATGCCAGATGCCAGAAAATATGTGACCAGTGGGATAACCTTGGAGCTCTAACCCAAAAACGCAGAGAAGCATTGGAGGTAAAAGATGCTTTTTTCATTCTAAGCCTGCAATGTATTTTTCCTAGTTTTTCTGACTGTTCCTCTCTTGAATTTTGGGAGCACGAAAGTAAAAATTAACTCAGTGTTCAATTATCTATGGTAGTTGCTAGGGTAAACTGTCCAAGATTTGGTACTTGGGTTCCCCTGATATTGCTGAGCTGTGAGTATCATTTTCAGCAGCCCTAGCAAACTTAACCAATGGTGAAGATAAGGGAAAATGGTATTGCAGTAACTTTGGAGAATCTCAGTTTCTTTTAAAAGACACTTCAGAAATCAAGATTTCCCATGTAAGGTGGGATGATGTTTAATCGGATCCATAATAAGTTCTTGTTCTGCATCTTGCATTTCAGTTCTGGATCCAGTCAATTCTTGTTTTGACTTTAATGTTCCAAAAACTAACTGAAGGATTCTCATTTTACTCACTCACATACATACATATGTACATACATACATACCATATTTTTCGGAGTATAAGATGCACCTTTTCCCCTCAAGAACTGAAAATGTGGGTGCATTCACTGAATACAGCATTTTTTGTTTCCCAAAACCCCACTCCCTTCACCAAAATGGCTATGTATAGCCTTATGGAGGCTTTTAGAGAGCTCCTGGGGGCGGGGAAGGGCAGAAATGAGTGAAAAAAGGGCAGTTCTTTGTTCGTTTTTGCCCCCCCCCCGAACATTCTACAAGCCTCTTTATCTATGCCCTATTTTTGAAAAAAAATAGACTAGTTTTCGCAAAAAATGGGCCATTTTTGGGATGTTTGCAGAGTGCAAATCTTTTTTTGAAAATTTGCCTCTTCAAAACCTTGGTGCATCTTATACTCTGAAAAGTACATACATACATATATACAATCTATTTATGATACTGTACATTTTAGATAGATACAGACAGTCAGACAGACATGAAATGTACAGAGTCATAAATAGATTATGTGTATATATGTGAAATGTAGAGGTCCTTCAGGTAGTTTTTGGAACATTAAAGTCAAAACAAGAAATCCCCCCCCCTCTCTCCCTCTCTCTCTTTGCTGAGACCAGATTCTAAAGCTTATCATACATTTTATACTATTTATACAATTAATTATTTATACACATACATACAGAGAACTTATGAAACGTTGAAGTATTTTGCTATATACTGTATTCCTCCATGTTCTGTGACATTTTTATACTCAAGAGTATACCACTCTAGATCATTGTTTATTCTTTATATAAATTAAAATGTAATGTATCTATATGTCTATCTGGTTTGTGGACTGAGTAAGAGAGGAATATAATTTTGAAAACATCCTTCTTTAGAGTACAAGGAAAAAGGATAAGCAAGAAAAATACCCCAATGATATAGTTAATAGGGGTGTGTAAAAGGTTCCATCCTTATCAGAATTGTTCAAAATTGGCACATTTCTGAGATGGTTAGAGTGGTGTTAAACCTGTTCATCTGACCTGGTAAGGTCAGAACATTTTGCATCTTACTATATAAATCATTCAATGTTCAGAATAATATAATACTTACACTTTTGTTTATCTTGTATTATTTTTCTCTGGACCCATTACAGAGAACAGAAAAACTGCTGGAGACGATTGATCAGCTGTATCTAGAGTATGCCAAACGAGCTGCACCTTTTAATAATTGGATGGAGGGTGCTATGGAGGATCTTCAGGATACATTTATTGTCCACACAATTGAAGAGATTCAGGTGTGTATGCTTGAAATACTGCCTTTTCAAGCTTTGATTATAGTAGGTTCATGACACTAGCTCACGGCTGTCAAACCCGTGACATCACGTAGCCATCACATGACGTTTCACGTTGTTTTCCCCTTTGCAGAGCTGGGGTGGGTGTGGCCTACATGTGATGCATCCAGCCCATGGGTCACCAGTTTGACACCGCTGTACTAGCTGATTCTGACATTGTCTGCCCAACAAAAAATAGCTTCTCTTCTCTCATAGACACAGGCAGGTGACAGCAGCTATCCCTAAATGGATGAGAAATATGGGTGCATGCCAGTCCATACCACATATACAGCTGGGAGCAAATGCAGAACATGCATTTCCTAGCCCCTTGCCCCTGCACCAGATTTATTTTCTGACATTTGTAGGAGTGGGCAATCAGTCTAAATCAGTTTTCCTGATTTTATCCTAGCTGCCACTAAAGTAAGATGTCATGATTCAGTAAAGCTAGGGAGACAGCTACACAGGATATTTTTCTTTTCCATGAATCATAGTTAAGCAACTCACGGCAGAGGAGCAACTATTAAGACCAAATCATAATACGTACATGCCAAATATGTCTTTCCTTTTAATGCATACAAGCAAATTCTTAACCCAGATCTAATGCTAAAAGGAGAGATGAACTAGTCCATTTGAAAACATTAGTCTGGATATCTAAAACTGTCAACCATGCCATGGGACATGATTATTTTGGATGTCCCTGGACTTCCTAGAATCAATATGCAATCAATATGTTTATAGTGTATCAAGGATTTTCCTTGAATGAATGAGTGAAAAGGTGGCCTTAATCACAAATGGACAGGGATGTTTTTATGTTTAAACAGAAAAAAAATCCTATTTCTGCTTCATAAAAAAATAAATTTTATACTACAATAAAAATTAGCCTATTAAATGATATAAATATTTATCCTCCAAGGTTATTAAAGAGAAGATATGTATTTAGCAAACTTGTCGTATAATGTTTCTGGCATATTCTTGATACACCCACACTGTAGAAAATTGTTAATTGAACCAAGTTCTTTTTCTTTCCAAATTGTTTTTAAACATTCTAATCTTGGGGGGAGGGGCGGACTATTTTCTTTCCATGCAGTGATGCCATGCACTTCTCTGTTGAACTGTTATAGGTAGATATAGATTTTTCTGTGTGGTGTTAGGCTTCATAATGTTATATTTTAAGGAGTGTTTCATTTCTCATTACTATGTTATTTTGTTTTGTCAGGGACTGACCACAGCCCATGAACAGTTTAAAGCAACCTTGCCAGATGCTGACAAAGAGCGACAAGCTATCCTAGGAATCCACAATGAAGTGTCAAAAATTGTCCAGACCTACCATGTCAACATGGCAGGAACCAATCCTTACACCACTATCAGCCCACAGGAAATCAATGGCAAATGGGACCGTGTGAGTTGCTTTCAAGATTTGAGTGCTTGTCCCGCTGGGTATTCTTGCACCTTTTTAGTGCCTTCAGACGTTGTGGGTGCTTCACTGAAGGTTTTTAAGAAGAGACTGGACAGTCACTTGTCTGAAATAGTATTTCAGACTATTGAGCAGGGGATAGGACTAGAAGACCTCCAAGGTCCCTTCTATTCTGATTCTAATTTATTTGTGGAGTAAATCTTTGTGAGCTTAGTGGGACTTCATTCTGCATATTAGATCTGTAACTTGTGTACATTCTCTCAGGTACCCAATATTTTGCTCAACTTTTCTGATCTCTTGTTCTATAGGAAAGGAATCTTTGGTGTTGATTGCAAAAGCTAATTCTGAATTACATATCTCATTCTTGACCTGTCAATGGATAGATATTTACTGAGAGGCATGATGGCTTGAACCAGCCTTTCTCTGTCTGAGGCCATACAGATATTAATAATGCGCTTACCAGAATTTTAGCTAGGATGGACAGCAGCTGGGAGATTTCAGTAGAAGTGATCTGAATATTTTTGGTAGGCACTATATTGGGGAAAGGTAGTTATAGTTGTTAGCACTATTGCAGATTAAAAATGATTTATTTGGCATTTATACAGAAACATTAATATTTGTACTGGCTGATCTCCTGATGTGTTTAGTGTTGCACATCATCTGTGGAGATTGTATTATTTGTGGGTACGAGTTTAGTTAAACTCGTACCCACAAATAATAAACTGAATAAAACCAGTAATAATGGTTTTATTTTCTGTCAATGTAGCAAATATTGCTTGACCAATTTCAGGGATCATTTTTGTTTGTTCATGTCGAACAATACTGTGCAAAAGATTCTGAGCTTTTGTGTTTTTGCTAAAGGTGAGACAACTTGTACCCCGAAGAGATCAGGCCCTGATGGAAGAACATGCCCGCCAGCAGCATAACGAGAGACTCCGCAAACAATTTGGGGCTCAGGCCAATGTCATTGGGCCATGGATCCAAACCAAGATGGAGGTAAAACTCAATGTTTAATTGGATACTTTTCTGCTGAAGAACTTACTGTTTCGAAACTCATTCAAGCCAAGAAACTCATTCAAGCCGTAGCCTATTTGGAACAGGGACGTATGCCTGATGCGCACATGCACAGCTCGATTTGTGCAAATTGAGCTGTGGGTACATGTGGGCCAGGCCACCGCTTGCATAAGTTGAGTTGTGGACATGTGCACCTGCGCTACCACTCTTATGGCACGGTTCCTCTCTCTCCCCCCCCCTTCCAACCAGGCCACCAAGTTGCAAAGATTGGGGACCACTGCCCTAGGTCTTTTCCTCACAGTCTTTTGAATGAAGAGAAATTCTGCTGTTCTCTTCTGAGCCTTGACATCAACCAATTCTATTTTCAGCTTCACCAGCTTCCAGCCTTATTAACTATCCTTGGAGAATTTGGAAGGCCAAAATGCTGGCTCTGCCATTTACTTATTTTTAACCCAAGGGTCTCTATTGTCATGAAATGTGCGGTATAGGAGGGACGCTTAATAACTATGAAATTATGAGATAGACATGCTGTTTTTGCATTTTGTATAGAAATGGAGCTTACTGACTCTGCACTTGATTAGATATAGCATGCAATTTAATACTTCTTTCAGCTTATCACAGAAGAACTCTGCCCAAAACTGTAAGCAATTTTAGTACAGAAATTCTCCTGATGCCTCCTTGCTATCTAGGGCTTTTCCTTCCTCTGAAGTGAAAAAGCATATTGTTACATAGAGGTATTTAATGTCAGTGCCCAAAATTCTCATATTATTTATGGATTAAAATTGTGTATAAGTCTCTATGGATATATATAGATAGATTAAAATATCTCATTAACGCCAATAGATTGCCAAAGAGCTCAGTTGGTCATGTAACAATTTCACAAAGTGTGTGTATGTGTGTCTGAGTGTGTGTGTGTGTGTTTAAGCAAGCTTTTATGAAGAAAGGTAAAGGCTATATAAGAGAGGCTTTGGAGAAAGGTGACATTTGGCACAGATTTGGGTTTTCTAACATACAAAATGTGACAATGGGTGAAATAGGTTGGATAACCCTGCGATCAACCGCAGGGATATGCAACTATCTTGTGACCAAAAGCTCTGTTTTTACAAATAAATTTATCAGAGTTCCATTGCGATTACAGTATGGGACCTGATGTCACTGGAATGGATGGACCTAAACATTTTTATGTGTATGTATGTGTGTATAGTTAAAAGGGATGAATTTGACCAAGGACTCATGAAATACATGTTGGAACCACATTGAGTTTTTGTATATTCAGATTTGTTCCTTTTTAATTCACCTTGGATTAACTTTATAATAGCTCATAACTGGATGCCTCTCGACATTGGCTGCAAGCCATAATATGTGCATTCCTTGCCTTTTATTGCATTGTGCAATAATTGTATTGTGCCTATTGCATTTTATCTGACAAGAACTTACTCCCAATTATGAATTAAAGATTTAAAACAGGTTTCCTCCATATGCTGCCCTTCAAACGCATTGAACTTTATTTTCTTATCTTTCAGCCAAAGCTCTGTTGCTTGGAGAGGAATGGGAAATCCAGTTCAATATACTTCCATTGAGTTAAAGAGCAGTTTCAGTTATTAATGCCCAAGATAAGAATTGCATTATATTTTTCTGTAGTGAAATAAGTATGAAGGTATCCTTCAGTGGTAGGGGAAATCCCCATGATAGATAATCTCCATCCGCACCAGAAAAGGCATCCTTACATAAGATCCAGGGTTCTGTTCTGTTTACCTTTCCTCTAAAAAAGCTTGCAAGTCAAGTCAAATTCTTCTGAGACTGCAAGGCCTGTGGTTAAAGCATTTTAGTTCATTTAGAGAACAGTTGGAGCAAATGCCTTTCATGTTGGAACTTGTCCCTTACCTCTCCGTTTCCTTTGGGCTCCTATAGGAGATTGGCCGCATCTCCATAGAGATGCACGGGACCCTGGAGGACCAGCTTAATCACCTGCGGCAGTACGAGAAGAGCATTGTGAACTATAAACCAAAGATTGATCAGCTGGAGGGAGATCACCAGCAGATTCAGGAGGCTCTAATCTTCGATAATAAGCACACCAACTACACTATGGAGGTAAAGACTCAGAGTATTGCATAAGCTTGCAAGGAAAGGATCTTTGAAGAGGAATGAATGCTCATACCTTGTTTTCTCCAAAATAAGACCTCCCTGGATAATAAGCCCAATCGGACTTTTGAACACATGCTCTAAAATAAGCCCTCCACGAAAATAAGCCCTCCATGAAAATATTGCAACACGGCAGCAGCTGTGAGGTGACCATGCTCACCGCCTCCTGCACCCCAAAAATAATAAGACCTCCCTAAAAATAAAGCCAAGTGCTTATTTCAGGGGTCAAAAGAAAATAAGATTCTGGGAAACACGGTACTACACAGTCCTGCTATGCGTAAAAGGATTCCTTGCCTAAGGATGGCAGACCAATATAATTGTCTGACACCAATATTGTGCATAAATATAAACACACGCAATGAAATATTTGCTATACTGTAAGCAAAGACGTGGTAAGGGGACCTTGAAAGTTCAGAATTTCTACTTAGATCTGCTTAGTTTAAGATAAACAGAGGAATGTGGTGCGGTTGGCAGCTGCTGTTCTTATATAATGAAGGTCATACAGCACTTAGAGATTGTTTTAGACAGTGGAATCCTAGAGTTTTAAGAGTTAAGGTGCACTTTTTTCAAAGCATAATGTGGTGGTTGAAACAAAGGGCCGTCATGGATGGTTTATCCATTCACAAAACAGCAATCATAGTAAGTGTGGCCAATTACAAAGCACCCATTTGTTCCTTCATCCTTTACCAAATGAGTTGTAATTCTGCGGAATGCTCACTCATTCTCCAATTTACCATAAGATTTTGGAGGGTGTGCGGGAGGGGGCGAAGTAGGCACATTTTCAAACAAAGCAATTAATTGCCTTTGTTTACCCTTTTTGTTTTTCGGAAAACACTTACGTTTTATATAAGAAATATTGTTTGGAGCCTGCCAGCTCCCTTTCCAATTTTGTCTAAAAGTAAGTAATATTTGAAATACAGGTAGTCTTCGACTTATGACCACAATTGAGTCCAAAATGTATATTGTTAAGTGAGAAAAGTGCTCCTTTTTACGACTTTTCTTGCCACATTTGTTCATTGAATCACTGCAGCTGTTAGTAACTTAGTAGCACAGTTGCTAGATAAATCTGGTTTCCCCACTGATTTTGCTGATCAGAAAGTTGCAAAAGATGAGCACATGGCCCCAGGACACTGCAACCGTCATAAAAATGAACCAGTTGTCAAGCATCAAGTGTTGGAGAGGCTGGTTATGATCGTTGGGTCATAAGTGTGAAAAATGAACAGTCACAAAATGAACTGTTGTAAGTCGAGGACTACTGTATTTTTCGGAGTATAAGACACACCTTTTTTTCCTCTAAGAAGAGGCTGAAAATCTGGGTGCATCTTATACATTGAATACAGCATTTTTTGCCTCCTGAAACCCCACCCCCTTCACCAAAATGGCTGTTCATAGCCTTATAGAGGCTTCCAGAGAGCTCCTGGGGACTGCAGAAATGAGCCTAGAACAGGCTGTTTTTTTGCCACCCCAGTCCCCAGCAGCACTCTATAAGCCTCCATAAGGCTATGCATGCAATTTCTTTGACACAAAAATGGCTCATTTTCGCGAAAAACAGGCCGGTTTTTTTCCTCATTTTGGGCCCCCACAGCCTCCAGGAGCACTCTACAAGCCCCCCCCCCAAGGCTAGTCATGCTTTTTATTTGAAGAAAAACGGGCCTGTTTTCACAAAAAACGGGCCATTTTGGGGATGTTTGCAGAGTGCAAATGGTTTTTTTCCCCTCTTTTGGAAAACGGTTTAATTAGAGTGGCTGATGAGACTTACGTTGGTCAAGTGCTATGCCTGCAGAAACAAAGCCTTAGGTGCTACAGCGATTTTCTTTTCCAGCACATGGGTAAATACACCTGGAAATACCTACCTACCCCCTCTCTCTCCCTCCCTATCTACTGTTTCTCTCTCTCTCTTCCTCTCTCTATCCCTCTACCTACCTACCTATCTACACACTCTCTCCCTACATTTCTACTGTATTTCTCCCTCCCATCTACCTATATACCTACCTACCTACTCTCTCCTCCCCATCTACTGTATTTCTCTCTCTCTCCCTTTATCTATCTACCTACCTAACTACTCTCTCTCTCTCTCTCTCTACCTAGCTACTGTATTTCTCTCTCTTTCTTTCCCTCTCTATCCCTCTATTAACCTACCTACTTTTTTAAAAAAATGCCTCTTCAAAACCTGGGTACGTCTTATACTCCGGTGCATCTTATACTCTGAAAAATATGGTATACTGCTGGTTTATATATGGACTTAATTTAAAGTTTAAAAGCTGTCAGTGATTTAGAACCTGATGATCTGAAAGAACACCCTCTCCTATGTATACCTAATGGGTCCCTTCTCTAGGTCCATTCAACTGTATTTCTCAGCTTTGGGAACTTGAAGATATATGGAATTTAATCTTGAATGTAGTTTTGGAATTTTCACCAAAGAAAGGAGTACAGAGCGGAGAGAAATAAGTAAACTTTTTTCAATGATCACTGGTGCGTGCTTTGCAAGAAATGAGATAGTTATACATTTTGGGATTGGAGAGCAAAATAATCTAAACCAGATGAGTAATGGACACCTTTTGAGCAAATGAAATAAATGGTTAAACAAATTTTTCTACTGTAAAGCAAAGCTGCTAAGCATTCCATTGTTACCAGGATAGAATATTGAGACAAGCTTCCACATTTGATTGAGATGGAATATCTGTGGCTTTCTAAATGACATGATTAAAAGGTTATATTGGTAGCAGAAACATAGCCATTTTTGAGTTGTGTATGATTTTTGGGCTGATCTAGTTTACATATCTGATCTAAGCAAGTGAGGTAGGGCAAGGACAGTAGAGGGAAATGGCAAAAGAATTTGCAACAGGAAAGGCAGGGGGAGAGGTAGAAATGAGTGGCAAAGAAAAAAAGTTGGGAAGAATTGGATAATTCGCAGCTTTATTATTTTTAATTTTTATAACACAATTACCCTCTTTTTCTGTTTGTTACTAGTAACTATTTCTTTATGAATGGCCAAAAATCTTGCACAAAAGCCTGATACAGAAGGAGCAGAAACAGTGGTTACAAAGTAAAGAAAGAAGCAGAAGAGTAGGAAAATGCCAATGAAAAGCAAGGCCTTTTAGGCACAAAAATTATCTTTATTCTAACCAACCATCAAACTAATTAATGAAGGAATGGAAGTCCAGGCTGGCATCCTGAATGACTTTCTGGAAAAGACCAATTACCTTTTGGATTGGGAGTGATCGAAAGGAAAGGGAAAAAAAAGAAGGAAAGAAGGAAAAAAGCAACAAAGCATTAGTTCCAGGGTATACACACTTATGCCTCCATGTTATTGTACATTGTTATTGTTATTTATTCCCCCTAAAATATTTCAGTTTGTTTTTCAATTGAATTTACAGCTTATATGCTAAAGATGGGGAAAAAATCTGAAATGATTTTTTTTGGTCTGATTTTTATCAATAGTAATGTCACTTAAACTTATATATAGCCCCATAGTGCTTTACAACATTCTCTGGGCAGTTTAGAGTCAGCATATTGTCCCCTACAATCTGGCTCCTCATTTTACCAACCTCAGAAGGATAGAGGGCTGAGGCAACCTTGAATTGATCAGGACTGAACTCCTGGGTACTGGTAAAGTTTGCCTGCAATACTGCAATCTAACTATGTGTCACCAGTGATTAGGTCTTTTTACATCTCAAAAAGATTTTGAGATGTAAGATTATTTACATCTTTGGCATTTTAACAGGGTGTGTAGCACTCACCCTCTAGATGCTGGTTGGCTTTTGCTTCTTCCCAAACCATTCTCTCTTGTTCTTGCCACACCTTGCTTAGAAAAGAAAGCAATAGAGCTCTCACCCTCATTCCTTGAATTTCATTATTAGAGCTTGCAGATCCTTTCCCTGTCATCTATCATCCCTGTAGTGCAGATCAGGGATGTTTCTTCCTCCAGTTTACAACAATGCTTATCGGTCCAAATTCCTTTTAAAGTCTATTCAGCATATAAACTGAATAAATAAGGGGAGAATATACAGTCATGCCTTGGCCATTCTGGAGGCAGTCTGTTTTGCCATATTCTGTCCATATTGTGATTTTCTGACCTGAATAGGTTTCTCTGAAAAATGTTCTAGAATTACCATTTTTTTAAAACTTGACATGGTTAATACAGTTGAAGGCCTTTCAATAAATTAAGCATATAATGACTTCTTTGGTTTCGTTTGGTTTTCTCAATTATCTAGTGTGCACCAGCAATGATGTCTCACATTCCTCATACTTTTCTAAAGCCAGTTTGAACATGTGGCATCTCTTGTCAGGCAAGGCTTTAATCTGCATTGAATGATCTTTACTAGAAACCAAGGATACTGTTTGTACACTGCTAAATCTCCTTTTCTTTGGTATTGGAATGTAGATTGGCCTCTTCTGATCTTTTCCAGATTTGCCAGAACAGCTTAGTTGCAACCTTTACCGATTTTTATTTTTTTGCTTGCCATATTTCTGTGGTGTATCCGCTTGACCGAAAAAATAAATCCCGCTATATGCAATCTCGCATTAATTTTCTGCTGAAAGTCATATACACTGTATAATCAATAAAGGGTTGAAAGTTGGATGAGAGTTAACCGCGAAAAAGACAACTGGTTAATGACGCCTGAGTATGGATGCGGGTCCTAGGGAAAATTCTAAGCAAATCGAAAACAGGACCTGCTTTTAGGTTCAAGGTTATATTTCTTCCCCCTTACAATTTGATTAAATGAACAGCAAATGACTGGCTGTCCCTGCTGCTCTCCTCTTTGCCGTCTAGGACAAACAGCGGCATAAGAGACAGTCCGCTTGCATCTCCAACGGAACGGGTGACCGTTAACGGTCTTCGGCGGCGGAAGAAATCAGAAGGGGGGGGGAAGCCTTTTGCGCTTGCGCGCGCGGACCTCTTGGTCGCTCGCGCTCCCGTTTGACAGCTGCGTGTCGTCGCTCTCCCTTCGGGTGGCACGTGAGACGCGCCTCATTCGCGGGTATCCCAGCGGGGTTGCTGGTCTAGGGGGCAGGGTGGGGGGGAGGAGGAGAAGGAAGGTGGCTTTCCAGAGCGGCCTTTCCGATGACCCTCCGTTTATTGCGGGGCCGGCGCTATGGCTGCTCTATACCAGAGTGCGGACCCATCGGCCTCGGCTTCCCCGAACAAGCTGCTGGCGTTGAAGGACGTCCGGCAGGTGAAGGAGGAGACCACCTTGGACGAGAAACTCTTCCTGCTGGCTTGCGACAAAGGTAGACCTCTGTCTCTCGCTTTTCCCTTCATTGCCGCAAGGAAACCGTTTTCGTTCCCACCCGCATTATCAACCAGGAGCGGGCCTTCGTCAAGGAATCCGTCCAGCATCCAAGCGGGCAGTGCCGGAAAAGGCCGGGGTTCCGCTCCTTATTCCTGAACGTCGTACCTAAAATAAGAAACTCAATCCGGATAAACAGAATGTGACCCGTAAAAAGGGGTAGCACTCTGATTCTGACCCACTGAGTAATGTACATTCCTTGTAATGAGCAAGAACAATAGCAAAAGGCATCAGAAGTTCCCATCTTTTCCTCCCTTCCCTTTTATGGGAATGCGTGTCTGTTAGCTTTGTTGATGAAGGATCTTGGCTAAAAAGCCAAAGTTAATTAGATTGTCAAGCAACCCTACTACAGTATAATGTGCCATTTTATTTGATTAATTCTAGCTAGTTCTAGGTAGTTTTGGGAGAATGCTTGTTTTTTCATTCAAAATTTAGGTATGTCTGACTTGCTGAAAAAAATAATAAATATTTTTAAAAGTCATAAATTAAAGTCTAAATTGCTAAAATAGAATTTTGTGCACTATTGGTTTAGGTGATTATTACATGGTGAAGAAACTTTTAGAAGAGAATAATTCTGGTGAGATGAACATAAATTGTGTGGATGTTCTTGGGAGAAATGCTGTTACCATAAGTATTGAAAATGAGAATCTAGACATTCTGCAGCTTCTGTTGGATTATGGCTGTCAGGTACTACTAATAACATCAGTATAAATTTGAAATTTCTATTATTTTTGTTTGCCATTAGAACATTGCCATTTTGCAATTTAACGATGTATATTTTCTTCCATGATATGAAATTTGATATTATTTGTGCTTTAATTTTCTTCAGTCTACAGATGCATTATTGGTGGCCATTGATTCTGAAGTTGTGGGAGCTGTTGATATATTACTTAATCATCGACCAAAGCGATCCAGTAGACCAACAATTGTTGTTAGTATTGCTTTAATTCTGAATTTGAGAGTGCATCTCATGATGTCAAATCTTTGATGATGGGAAAAGTTTGATCTTGAAAACTTTAAAGAGCAGTTGAAAAGTTTTTGATTTGATTTGATTTTGATTTTATTTGATTTTATTACATTTATATCCCGCACCCATCTCCCTAGGGACTTGGGGCGGCGGGTTTTGATTGTATACCTGAAAATGGGCAGATATATTCATTGTTTCTGATTATTTATTAGCTTTGTATACAGGAACTCATGGGCATATATAGCACTCTGCTACACACTTTCCCCCACAACAATCCTGTGAGTTATATTGAGCAGTGAGCTTCCATGGTTGAGGGTGAACTTGAAGCTATTGTACTGATTATTTATTTATAAAGCATTACAATTTTAAAGGTATTAGTTTAACCATTATGGCATTCTGCTGCTTGAATTATAAATAATCAAATTGAAGGTTGCCTTCAATTTTCAAATAAACATTGACTTATATATACAAGTAGTCCTTGATTTACAACAGTACATTTAGTGACTGTTCAAAGTTACAAAAGCACTGAATAGAGTGACTTATGACCGTTTTTCACAGAACAATTGCAGCATCCCCAGGATCATGTGGTCAAAATTCAGACACTTGGCAAATGAATCAAATTTATGATGGTTGCAGTGTTCTGGGATCATGTGATCATCTTTTGCAACCTTCCGACACGCAAAGACAAGGAGAAGTCAAATTCACTTAACAACCATGTTACTAACTTAACAACTGGAGTGATTTATTCAACAACTCTGGTGAGAAAGGTCCTAAAATGGAGCAATGTTCACAAATGTCTCACTTAGTGAAGAAATATTGGGTCCAATTGGGGTTGTAAGTCAAGGACTACCCCATATATATTATAAAAGGGAATGTTTGTAATTATAGTTTTTATAACCAAAAAGATAAGAACTGTTACAGTATGTAAATCTAATAATGTAATTGTTATCTTCAATACATCTCACAGGGCCTTTTCTATTACAATTTTTTTTTAAATTGGGAGAATCACTAAAAGTTACTGTTCAAATTATCACATAGACATAGGTCTATTTTTTATTTTATCACTTCAGGTACAAATGTGTGTCTGTAACTGGCTCCTTAAGAAGGAACATATAAGAAGCATAATTGAGTTTATTCATTCTGCTCCTTAGTATCCTACCCCTAAAAATAAGAGAAATAGCACATGGACTTTAGAACCATGTATGCATTTTTCATTTCAGGAAATAATTCTTCATGGAACAAAATATATTTAGTTAACATTTATCAGTCATTGCATCCAGTTTAGTAATTTTAAAATTAAATATTTAAGATCTTAAATGGTATGTTTTGGTTTCAAATCAGACGTCTCTTAGATTTCATCTCTGCATTACTAATTCATCAAGCTTATTTTATTTTCTCAGACTTTTGTCTGTCTGTTGCAGAAATTAATGGAACGTATGCAGAATCCAGAATACTCAACAACTATGGATGTGGCACCTGTCATTTTAGCTGCTCACCGTAACAACTATGAAATTCTTACAATGCTCTTAAAACAAGATGTGTCGCTACCCAAACCTCATGCTGTGGGGTGTGAATGTACATTGTGTACAGCCAAGAACAAAAAAGATAGTTTACGTCACTCCAGGTTACAATAATTCATCCGTATCTGCAGTTTTTCCACCATTTTAAGTAATAATCATAAAGGAGTTTAGTTTATATTTTAGAATAAAATGAATTCTCATGACAAAGATATATTTGATAGAGTATATAGCTTTGCATGAAAAAATGTTAAGTTTAATTCCTGCCATCTGAGTGGAATTGAGAAAAATATTTGGATGATTGCTTATGGTCATTATACAGTTGTAAACACAATGGTTTAGTGATCTCACTGGTGGTAAATTAGTTTCCTACTACATCACTAGTAATCCTGAAAAGTGACTTTTGTAAACAAGGAACTATTTTTTCCTTTCATGTTACTATAAATTGCTAATATGTAGGTAGTTTAAAATATATTATTCATAAAAAACGATAAAACAGAATTTATTGGCAATTATTTGGCCATTTATTAGCAAATAATATTTCTTAGCTATAGTGGTATTCACCAGGCAGCAGGCAAAGGCAAAGAGTTACCATACATTCTCTACCAACTGTAGCTTCTGGGTGATCTCCAAAGGCAGCCCAAAATTGAAAGCATTGCAGTATTCTAGTTTATAAGTGGTAGACTATTGCAAAGGCTTCTTTCTCCCCAAAAGGCCATAACAAAACAGAAGCTGGGATAAAAGTCCCTTTGGCCAAAACTTTGGCCTATTTTATTGACCTTCTTTTTCAGGAATACTGGCATTGCACCCAGAGTCAAGCAGGAGTTGAAATTAAATTAGACTGTTGTGCAGGAATATTTTGCCACAGCTAATTTCTCAGAACCTCCAATATAGATACTAACAACATTTTTGTTATTGTCATGAGATTTCAATAATATTCCAAATTGACAAAGTTGTTTTGAGTAGGATTAATAGGTTTGCATGTTTGGAGAATCTTAATCTAAAACAATTGTCCTTTGAACAATAATGGATAGCAGTACATTTTATAATAAAGTCTTTAATTAAATTTCTTATTAGTATTAAAACTAAAAACATCTAAGAACTTTCTTACAACACATGCTTTGGAGGAAATTATTTTGCTTACTGATAATAATATATGCCAGATTTCTAAAATAGGTTTCATATAAATGATGAGTTTATATGTTTAATCAAATAAAAACTGTTTATTTTAAGATGTTTTCTTTAACATTGCCATTGCAGATTTCGTCTTGATATTTATCGATGTTTGGCTAGTCCTGCCTTAATAATGTTGACAGAAGAGGATCCAATTCTGCGAGCCTTTGAACTTAGTGCGGATTTAAGAGAATTAAGCCTTGTAGAAGTTGAATTCAGGTATGATAATATGTATTACTATTGTAATTTCAGCAGCATAACATTATTAGATGCAAGCGTGTCACAAATGAGCCTGGATAACAATACTGTATATATGCTATAAACAGAAAATTTCTAAAGCAAACTCCTTGATATTTACTAAGAAACGAGTCACTCATTCTATAGTTCTTATTCCTAGACAAACATACTGAGGAATAAATAATATATCTGAATGTTATTACTAAGGAACAAGAACTGAATACAAATACTTCATGAACTGTTTTAAGCTAAGTTAACTTGCAATTAACATAAGATATTACATATACTTCAAAGATGTATAGCAAATGTGTATTTAAGAGCAAAACCTACACAGGATTATGTATTTCTTTTTGGTTCAAGCACAATTACTCTGATTATATGTCAATATAATTATTATTGAAGAATAATAAGGGAGGCTAAATTATAGATATATACTGATATATTTTGAAGGTCACAGAGGCGAAGTATTTTGGCGCTATTGCCAAGAAAAATATAAGGTTGCATTCATGAATATTTTATTCTCTATTTTGATAACATATTTCCATTTTGCATGGTAATGAAATGATTTTTAAAAAACATTTAGAACAAATCCATATGCATCACTGAGGACTTAAAAAGGTAACGTCGTCTTCAGCTCAGGCTTGCTTCTTGGTGCCATTATTTATATTAGCTTAAAGCTCAGAAATTTCTTGGTGGTATCATCCAAATAGTAAGCTTCCAAATTTAATAAAAATCAAAATAGCACGACTGCTATCTTTAACATTTATTTAATTTTATTAATTTATTTTTACGATATATATAACTCATTTCAGTTTTAACAAAAGTACAATAAAAGTCTACTCCCAAATGCATTAAATGAATATAATAAAAGTCAGCCATAAATCTAGTAAATGAAATAAGGAATATTTAATGACAATGTAGCTAAATTATTTGAAGCATTTTGGTTTCTGTTCAGGAATGACCTTTATTCTTCTTCTTTGCTCATATTGGCATTAGATTAAGTCTAATTAGTATTGGATTATGTTAAATTAGCATTAGAAGTAAGTTTTGTTACTTTGTGTATTTCCTAGAAATGATTATGAAGAACTGGCTCAGCAATGCAAAACCTTTGCTAAAGATTTGCTTGCTCAGGCGCGGAATTCCCGGGAGCTTGAAGTTATATTGAATCATACCGCAAGTGATGAACATGTGGATAAACGAGGATTACTAGAAGAAAGAATGAATTTGAGTCGCCTAAAACTTGCCATTAAATATAACCAAAAGGAAGTATGTCATATAACATGTTATATTGTCATATAACAAACCAAAGTTTTAATCTGTGGGTTATAAATTTATTCTAAGCAAGCCCTTGATTTAAATTTAG
>JAPKID020000410.1:6692-18405 GCA_026931265.2 Tropidonophis doriae | reverse complement strand
ACAACCCGCGCGGCTGCATTCTGGACCAACTGCAGCCTCCGGACGCATCCCAAGGGGAGCCCCATGTAGAGAGCGTTCCAGTAGTCCAGACGAGAGGTCACCAGAGGTCACCAGAGGTCACCAGTACTAGTCTGTAGCACTTGGTAGTTCCTTTACTGTTGATGTTTGATCCTAAAAGGCAGAAACTAGCCACAATTATTTTTACACACACACACACTGTATAAAAGTGCTACCCAAAAAAACAGATTCCACAGAAAATATTTTATAAATTATATTAAATGTTTAAATAGAACATATTGTGATTGATCTATGGGACCTAACTTTTGATACAGAGTGCTTATAATGTATTTATAGGGCCAACACTGTGTCTCCAGGCACAACACATACAATAAATGGGGGAGATGCAGACTCGGTATTTAAAAGCAACTGAACACATTAATTAAACAATCAAAAAGTTACTCCACTGAACTTGACCCCAAATCCCTGGGAATATCTATTACTCAAAAGTTTTATTAAGATCATTTTGTATACAGATGTTGGGTTTAGTAATAATTATGACCTCAAATAATGCTTGTAAGTCATGGTGATCATTAAGTGGATTACCATATGACCTCATTGAACAAGTCCGTTTTCTTCAGTGGGCACTTTTTGCCAGAAATCGGAAATAAATGCCAGAAACTGGTAAAAAAAACCACCAAAACTATGGCCATATGACCACAGGATTCTGCAGATAATCATAAATACAAAACAGAAGATATGGTCACGTGACTATGAAGGTGGGGCTGCCGCCAAAGTTGCTCTGGAACTGGGTCATAAGTAGCTCTGGGGAGGTCTGTTGTAACTTTACTCAGTGACTGGTCATTAAGAAAAGATTACCTGTAAATGGCATTGTGAATGCAAGTAATTGGGTTTAAGTAAAGTTTGGCATTGTAAAACATCAAGGAACCAAAGAACTTAACAATTGATCAGTCCATGCCAAAGCCATGTCTTCAAGTTCCTAGGTAGAATAAATTTTGCTTGTTGGATTAGATAATTTTCTTGTGACCATTCAATTCTCTTGAATATATAAGTTTTGGATACCATCACTGCACAGACATTGCTTGTAGTTCCATCTGCCTGTACCCCGAGTGCAGGATATCCTTATGCTGATTTTCCTAAAGACTTTTTAATTTAACATTCTGAAAATATGAAAACATTATTGAAAGCATTGCTGTAAGAGGAATTAACACACACTGGAAAATTTGCTAAAATTATGATGTCCAGTAGCTGAACAATAAATACCTAGTATCAGAAATTGTGATTTAGTTTGTTAGAAATGTACAGTACAGTGTATGAAGATCTCTGAAGATGTTCTTTAGAAAAGAATAGGAAAAAAGTGTGTTGGGAACGCAGTAAGAAAAATCTTTGATATATTGAAATACTTTTATACATGGAGCTCTGGAGAAATAATGAAATGAAATTAATACAAATGGGGTATTTTTTCTTTTCTTTTATTGCTATCTCTTAGATTATCCAAATGGCATACGACTGACATCAGCTGTACCAGGAGCAGATATCAAAGTTTTAATAAATTTCAATGCTCCAAATCCCCAGGACAGAAAGAAATTTACAGATGATCTGAGGGAATCTGTTGCAGAAGTACAAGAAATGGAAAAACACAGAATAGAGTGTAAGTACAAAGGTAGATACATAGAGCACCTATAATTAATTGTATATTTCATGAAGCACTCCTTTCAAGTGCTTTGCACAGCTAAACATACATACATACATACATACATACATACATACATACATACATACATACAAGCATATCATGTACATATACTTTTATAAAGCTCTACATCACACAAAGCTTGAATATTTGCAAAATATTCATTTATCTAGAGTTGTGCATCCCTGTCCAGAAAGTTATGTTGGGATTAGTATGTTTAGGCTCTATCTATTAAAAATATCATTTTGTATGACCCAGAAGGCATGACTTCTGTGTTGTGCTGCTGTTGTAAGAAATAGCCTTCTCTCTGAGGCTGAAGAGACCCAACACTGCAGGCCTTAAAGAAAGCCTTGAAGACTCAGCTGTTTTCAATACGTGGTGAGTCTTTACATCTGCCAGCCATTGACTTTGAATTGTGAAGGCTCCTTGGTTTTCTCTAAGCTTGGTTGTTTCATTGCCCACAGTAGGTAACATCATCAGTAAACATCTGCAAGAAAACAACCAAGCTCAGAGAGCACCAAGGACCCCTCATTTCAACCCTGAGCTACAAGTATTCTTCTTTATTGGTACGGTACTATGAGTTGTGTTTTGTAAATAGTTGTAGTACTACCTACCCAGGTACGCCTGTTTGAAATGGAAAATGACATTTTTAGCACATAGAATATTCCCCTACATTGAACAGAGTGAGGATTTCTCTCACCATACAGAAGTCCTGTCATGTCTAACACAATTGATGGATTGCAGTGCAGTATTCGTCCAAGTTTTAAAATTGTTTCTTTTTCATTTGTATTTATTTATTAGATTTATATTTGCCTTCCTTCCAAGAAGAAATGTTATCATATCTAGTACAGTAGTTTCTTTCCCAACTCCTCCACAGGGGTAAATTGGGCTGAGAAAGAACAATGGGATTATATGCATTACATAAATTGTTATTATCTTACATAAGTATCATAAAATGAAGATACAAAATAAAAGGTATAATTCACAGATAAACAGTAAGCATGTCCATGATGTGGGGGAGATAGGTAGACAGACAGACCGACCGACCGACCATCAATTTTTATTTTGGGGAAGTTATAGAATCTATATTGAGTGATACCAATAGCATAGAATTTAGAAGTTCCACTTGCTTATGTGGCCAAAATAATGCTGGAATACATTATACAGAAGGTTTCAATTCATCATAGAACTCTCTTTTACATTTTTTCAGCTGAATTAGAAAAGCAGAAAGGTGTAGTGCGACCAAACATGTCTCAGTGCTCTAGCCTGAAAAAAGAGTCTGGCAATGGAACGTTGAACCGGGCCTGCCTGGATGACAGCTATGCCACGGGGGAAGGCCTCAAAAGGAGCGCTCTTAGCAGCTCCCTTAGAGATCTTTCTGAAGCCGGTAAGCTTGGCATTTCTTCTCTCGTAGATTAATTTTGGCATATTAGAAGAATTTGTCTGTACACATGAAAGTCTAGAAATCAATCTGGAAAAATTATGTACTAATTTTTTCTATTATTCCTTTGCATTTGAAAATATTAGATTGTTATAGGTGGTCTTTTGTATACATACTTTTAAAGAGGAACAAAAAGAAATGTATATTTTATATTGCAATCATAAAATAATACATTTTTACAAGGAATAATTAGTTTTGCTTTTTATCTTTGCTTTCTTCCATTTATTAATGCCATTAGAGAAAAAAAAAACCACCCGAATCACTGTGTACTGGCTGCTGCTTATGCTTTTTGTGGTTGTTTGTATCCATGTAGAATACTGATGAATGAAATTGAGTGAAGCCCTGCTAAATTCTGTAGAGAAATACAGATCAGACATACCTGTGTGATTGATGCTACTTAATTGTTTTGCTCAAAAACAGATTCTAGATTGTGCCAAATGTGGCTTATGTATATATTGTACTGCTATTTACCAGTATGATGGTGGGGAACCATCATGGCAAAGTAGTTACTCCAGTTTTGCATTACTGCTTTGTGTCTTAAAATGGATTGTGATAGCAGTTTAACATATATTGAAATATATATATGTTACATACCTGTTTTTGGATTATATACATTTTCTATGTATGCAGGAATGAGATAACCTCTATTATTATGTTTGGACATCAGTGGTGTATTTTGCATGTCAAGCAGGACATTTCAGCCATGCGTGCATAATATTAGACACATAAATGATTCCTACTGTTTCTACTAGTATTGCTCTGCATTTTAACATCATGCACATCATCCTAAATTAAATGTATCAGTTATAAATACTTGATTTAATTAATATTTTTTCCATTTCTTGTTTTTATTACTATATAAAGTAACATGCAGCTCTCTTTTAAATATTGGATGTTCATTTTACGGATGTTCTGAATTTAATGTACAATGAAAGGGATGCAATCAATATTCTGTCTATAAATCTTAAGTATGCAGTATGAATCATTACATGCAAACATTTATTTGCTCATCAGAATATACGCATATGTATTTTTTAACTTTGCAGGTTATATTCTGTTTCATAGTTTTTTATTCACTTTAAACAACTTAGAGGGCAATTCAGTGACCTTTAAATACAGTATATTAGTTTCACTGAAAGAGATTTACTAAGTCTTTTAAAGGTATTTGTATGATTTGGATGAAATCTCAGTAATTGTTATGTAGTTTCATGTAAGAATGGTTTCATGTTTTGCTTTTGCTTTTCACATGAGAATGGCAGCATTCATCTTTAGAAACAGGAATTTTATTGTTGTACTGATTATCTGAGATGATGAATCAATATATTTCATCTAATATAGAGCTTTTCATTTTCTTATTTCAGACATTATCATGTAGATAGTTTCATCCTGCCTCTTTACAATAAACAAGATGAATTTTTAATGATCACAAAATAGTTAATATGCCTAGAGCACGTGCCATCTGCTGGCATAGGCAATACTGACAGTTGTTCTCCAAAGCCAAACATTGATATCAGGATGAAGGGCTTAAGTGATGCACATATTAACATTTGCTAAACTTTAATATTTTTCAATTTAATGTTATGGACCATTTATGTTTGGACTTGTGCAGTGCAGTTAATTTGAAAACACAAATGGGGTCAATTGGGGGTGTTAAACGGACTATTTCAGTTGTTATCAAAAAAGAGAATCAGGTCTTTTCTGTAATAATAAAATGGCTTTTGTAGTTACAGGAATGAGTTCAAGTATAAAAATAATTAGGCAATTTCATTGTTGCTGTTTTGAATAAGAGAATTAAAATAATGAAGCAAATTGTGATGTAGATTGGTAAATGATTAATAGCTTAAGATACAATCCGCCCTCTAGATGGATCAGATTCATTCCTGGAACCTTAATAGAGAACGTGTGAATAACATCTAAGACAAATAATTTTTGTATATAGAGATTGTAGAGAAAACTTGTCAAAAATTATTCCCAAATGTTATGTTTGAGCTCACCATATTTGATTATGCTAGGGATTTCAGTTCTAGTCCTACTCTAGGAAGCCATATGTGGCCTCCCTTTCATTTTCTGAGTTTAATCTGTTTACCCCGTCCCACCTACAATAGTTGGCATGGTCTTCCTTTCTTCCCAGCCCCTTATTTGCAAGCTTTATCTTCAAGAAAGCTTGCAGGCCTTCTTTCAGTGGCAAGGGTTGAATAGGAATTGTGAATATAAAGACAGGCAAACATAGCAATTACTTCTTCTTGGGTTTCCTTGGTGCCGAAAAGATTCGCCATCATTGACCTAGGGGAAGTCACAGGTCAAGTCAGATGAGAAAGGCTTCTGGAGTGTGAGTCAAAAGCTAGAAGCTCTGATTGCCTGAATCAGAGGAGTGTCAGTCTTGCAAAGTACCCCAGATGAGAAGCACATCCAGGAATACCAGCTCTATCTTTGTATATTGCAAAGTACCCCTCCTGTCCCCCACTTTTTAGTTTCTCCAAAACTAGCGAGGGTCCCTTCTGAGTCACTTTTGCCACTCCTCTTCCTTTGGACTCAAATTTCATTTATCAGATGACTAGGCTGAGACTCTTCCTCCTGTCTCCCAAGATCATTTCTATATATACTATTACAAGTTCTCACTCTCAGAGAGAAGGAGATTGCTATCACATCCTTCTTCCATTGTATGGGCTGTGGCTTCTAGCATCAGCCTGAGTGCTGGGAACCACAGAAAAGGCAACAGCAGCTCCAGTAATAACTTCAAGAGGAAGATAGCAATGAAACCACAATAAGGCTTCCAGGGCTGCAGTTCAACTTTCCAAATCAACAAATGGGAACTACTGCTATTTAATGTTTATTTTAGGAAGTTATAATAGCATGCGGTACACACATTGCCATAGTAACTGTATCATATTTTCACTTCTCAACATGTAGGGTGTTCTGGTGTATTTAAATCAAATGCTTTGAGCACTTAAATTAGGTATTCTGATTATTTTCCAGTAAACATGGCCCCTAAACCCCATTATAATGTATGGAAGAGGGTATATAAAATCAATAATGTGTTGATTGCTTGTTCTTCAGGCTGAGAAAAAAATATATGATATATTTTTTCAGTTGTCATATTCCTTGATAGAATGTAATGTCATTTTGGAGCAAGTAGTTGCTAACATTGACATCAACTAGAGTTATGGGTATTAATCTTCCTATAATATCCAGTTAAGTATCTTTTTTAAATTTAGAGAGGAATTAGAAACACTGGATCACAGAAGGTAACAACTGCTATAAGAAAGTCAGACACATACACACATACACACACACACACACACCACATCAAATCTTAAATTTAAATGCAGAAATTACTACAGCATAATTGACGGATGTTCATCTAATATATGTTTGTTTGGAGCCCTCCAGTTGTTTAAAGACCCCTAATTATCAGTTTCTACAGTTGATGTACTGTAATAATAGGATTATTATAGGATATACTTGTATGGCATGAAAATTCTTTGACTCACTGTAATTGCTAAATTTCTAGTAAAATTATGATTAGTTTCATTTACTTAGAGTAACTCTCCAAAATATTTATGAAATAAACTTTATGTAGAAGAAAACTTAAAAATATTGAATATGTATGGAATATGTTAATTTTTCTGAAATCTCCCCTTTACCAAAATCTTGCTTCGTTGGGTGAGATGGAAGATATATTATTTAATTAATTAATAAATACATAATTTTAACAATATCAAAATGACTTTTTCAGCAACACTTTCCATAGACTGTTTATATGATGAGTTTTGAGATTGCATGTCACAATAAAAATGTAAGATTTTTAAAATAGAAATAAGAAATAAATTGTTTCACCTAGGAGTTGGATTTGATAGTAAGAGTACCCTTTATGAAACTATTGAGGTATATCACACAGAATCATCTGATCTTCTGCTTTCTATTGCATAATGTGTTTAATGTTTTATTTGTTCTTTGCCAATCACATTAACTGTTTCTGAGGCTTCTCAGGACAAAGGAATAATGAGAATTCCTTTTGGTTTTCCATCATAGTATGGGCTTTTTGCCTATTATAGTAATATCCCCAATATCATAAATATCCTTTTAGGTTACAAACATCATATCTCTCCTTTCTGACTTCATTTTTCTTGCTTGCACTTGTGACCCAGAACATCACTATCCATGCAAAAGAGGGGCAAACCTGAAGTGACCGTGTAGTTTGCTGAATTGCCCAAAGGAAACATTAGAGAGGGAATAAAAAAAAACTTTAATGAAAACTGCATAAAGAAGAGAATACAATTCCTTAATGTTTGCCAATGTTGGCAACATTAAAATGATTTCAACTCCCAGAATTCTAAGGAAAATGGAAAAGGAGGGCTATGGGAAATACTGTAGACCAGTGGTTTCCAACATGGGGCCCATGCCTCACAGAGGGGAAATTTGATTTTTAATGGGGGCAATTTGAACTTTGTTTAAATCAAGTTAATGGCCTTCTTCTGCATGAGTAGAGTTCACTTTTGGAGTAAAGTAAGAATTCTATGTCAGTGGGGGTGGGGAATCAGGATTTTAGAGATGCTTTCGTGGGGCATAGCCAAGTGGTTGGAAACCACTGTTGTAGATACTAAAAGGATAACTAGTTTCCTCTGCATCAGTCATTTTCTGATTGATACTAAGAAGTTATTTTAAAATGTCTTCAACAACAGACATTGCTTAAAAATAAAGGAATAAATAAACGAGTTCATGGAACTGGAATTGAGAACAGTTTTTGCAGACATCCTCATAAAATTGCAAATCCTAACCACCTCCAAATATCACAGTGAGGAGTGAACGGGGCTAGTGGCACAAAATGCTGAACAACAATTGGAAGTGAGGTTGAACCATAAAAAAAGTGACTAAAAGTCCTAAAACTTCTATTTTGCAACATTTTATTCTACATTCTTAGTTGAATCTCATTAGTAGATCAGTAGAGTCAATAAAGACTTGAAAAATCTTTGTGCAACTTACACTGAGACTACAACTATTAAGTTTAATACATGAGTGATCTCTATGAGATTAATCACATTTTCCATCATCATACTGTCATCACACCTTTATATTGTTTACCACATTGGTTATCATATAAAAACTGAATCATTAATAGAAACTGGAACAGACCATCTTAAAATATTCCTTAACTAATATAGAAGTATTAGCTTGGTCTGAGATTTTTTGTATCCTAAACAACATCCTACAAAATCCTCTTTAAAAAAATAAATAAATCCTAAAATGTATGAAAGTGCATTCAGTAATTCAGTTATATTGTAAACTGCCAAGCCTCTGCATCAGTGAGTTGGGTGGCATAAAATGTTAATAAATAAAATAAACTGATTTAGGACAGCATGTAACTTCATTCAGATTTTTATCACATAGTGCTAACTTTAGCACTTGTATGGTTTATGAAATAATCTTACAGTAACCCTAATTCTAAAATGGAGATTTTCTAAAGAAACATGCCTTTCAAACATGCCTGTTTGAAAGAAATCCGAATTGACAAATATTTTAACAGGGTTATGCAAATTCTTTGAAAGAGATGCTTTGTAGCATGTGATTGTGCCTAAAAGAATGGTTCATAGATTCATAAAGGCAGCTGTATCTTTCTCATATACCTGCTTCTTTTCTTTACTTATTACTTTGGTTCCAGAAACATAAATATCTGCTTTAATTATCTGAAGAAGAATTTTTCATTCTACATGATGTCATATGATATAAAGCACTTCTTTGAAAGGCTTTGCACATTTGTAAGTAAAAATATGATGATGAATACCAGACTGTCCTTGTTTAAAAAAATAAATAAAACATTACACAAAATAATATGGAACAGCTTATTGTGGAAAGTAACATTTGAGTAACAGATTTTTATTTTAAATCAAAAATTTTAACTGGCTAATGACAAATTATATTCACCATATTTATATAATATTTTGTTTTATTTTTACCTTGAAATAATAAAGAGTGTTGCCTAACATCTCAGAGCTTAGGATCTTACACTTTTTTTCTATTGAAACTCAGACTCAATAGAACTTAGAATCTTACACTTTTTTCTGTTAAAACTTTTCTTCTGTATCATTGAACTAGCATATACTCACTTGTTGAATTCAGTCTGATTTTTTTAAAGTAAGAAGTGGAATGCTTCTTTCTTGTCCCTTTGAGCTTGACTTTCTATGTTTTGTTTACTACATATAGAAGCAGATATTATACCTCCATCTTTACTTTATTGTTTGGCTGTTAGACAGTAACCATTGTAATGCTCAGAACTATCAGAAAGTCATTAATTGCTCTCATCCCCTTTTATTCTACGTTTTTATTCACATTTAATAAGGCGGGATTTCTTAAGACAGCAAGTATCTTTTCTCTTAAGGGCAAAACATGAAATCTCAAATATTTATATCCGAACAACACTTAGGGTCTGTTGTTAATTTCCATGCTCTTTCCACAGTTGGCACATTCCCAAATCTAATATTTAACTTGAGTCTTCTTCCTCCTTTTAATTTAAATTTAGAGCCACTCTGAGTCATTGAGAGTTGGATGGCATGCAAGTTGAACAAATTATTATTATGTCATAATATTACATTTCATATAAAATAAAATTACCATAGATGTGTCCTGGTCTCTGTGTTTTTCCAGTATCTGATCTGAGCACCGATCTTTAAAAAACATTGTAAATCCATGTGAGCAAACAGATCTTGACCATAGCATTGGATTAATTAATTTTGTATACAGAATTAAATTTAGTTTCCTTTGTCATGATTATATGATATTATATTATCATCTTTAATGTAATTATCATGTAATGGTAGCAAATCTATAAGTCAAAATGCAATCACCATACTTGAAGTTCTTGAGTATGACTAAAAACATTTAAATACATTTTGAGAAATTCATAACCATTATTTTTTTAAAAAAATTAATTCCTATCCAGTATGGCCATTTTATATGAACATTTTACAGGATAACACACACATAGACAGACAATTGTTAATATGTATAATTATGAATATATTAAGATGCCCAAACAGATCTCACAAAAATACATATAAAATACCGTATCTTTGGAGTATAAGACACACCTTTTTCCCCCCTAAAAGAGCATGGAAATGTTGGTGTGTCTTATACACTGAATACAGCCATTTTTGGCCTCCTGAAGCTCCACCCCCTCATCCAATTTTTACAAAAAACCGGGCCATTTTTGCCTTCCACCAGCTCCCAAAAGCACTCTGCAGGCTTCAGCGGGGCTGGGAAAAGGCAAAAATGCCCATTTTTGGGAAAAAAACCCCAGCCCATTTTCTGCCCGTCTTTTGCAAAAATGGGAATGTTTTTGCCTTCCCCTAGCCCTGCTGCAGCCTGCAGAGTGCTAATGGGGGGCAGGGAAGACAAAAACTTTTTTTCTTAGTTACCTCTTCTTGGTAACTTGGTACATCTTATCGGTGCGTCTTATAGTCCGAAAAATACATTAAATTTATAATGAAACTAGCCGCTTTAACTTCTAATGTTTCCATTATAAATCATGAGCTATGTTCAGACTTGGTCTTATTTAAAGCAGGTATTATTGAAATCCATGGAATATAAAATTATTGATGATTAAAATAAGTACCATTGCTTCCAGCAGGCTTACACTAAGTCTACTGGTGTATTCAGCCACATTAAAATAGAAATTTCCTCATCGACTTCCAGGCAATATAAATTACATTCTTACTTGAGCACAAGGCCCACTGAAAAATAGACAAATTGCTTTTCATTCAGTGTGCGTAGAGTTTAATTTTATCTGTGTAGTTCTATAACAATGCCTGGGATATCACAACATGCAAAATTAATCTTCAGGCTGCCAGAAAAAAGTCCTGCAATGCATTAGGGAAAGTGGCTATTGATTCCCCAGGTCTTGTCTTGGTCTCTAATCTATGGTATTGCATGTCCTGGGCAGGCAAGCGTGGGCGTCGCAGCAGTGCAGGATCGCTAGACAGCAATATGGAAGTAAGTAGGAAGTTACTGATGTCTAGCTGGATGTGATGTGCATTTCAAATCTTTATTTTATATACATATTTTGCTATTTTTTTCTTCTAACATACAACCTGCCTGCCTCAAATAAAATGCATGCCAAGGCTTTATAGTTTTAGCCTTTAAAAACCAACACTACTTCTGGTCTGTTTAGATCATGCATCATTTTTTTGTTTCAGCTGCTGTTCTCCCCTTCTGTTCCTGCAAGCATGACTAAATGAATATGATGTGCCCTTTTGCCACTGTCACTCTGGTCCCTGTGTAAAGGCCCGATGATTCTTTGTTACACAGTACACTTATTGTGCTGTTTGTTATTTAACGCAAAATATTGAATTCATGCTTAGTCATTCACATTGCTTACTTTCTGGTTAAATTGTGAAATGTATGCAGTCGTGACATCATGGAATTGCATAGATAGGGCATGGGAAAAGAAAACATATAAAACAGGTGAATTCAATGTGGATTTCATGAGATTTCATTCATCTTCAAACCATTTATATACTGTTCATGTCTTTGAATTCAGCCTGCAGATTTGTGTGTGTGTGTGTGTG
>JAPKID020000409.1:0-11352 GCA_026931265.2 Tropidonophis doriae | reverse complement strand
CTCTCCAGTTACTGTTGGAGAGGAGAAAAATGAGAATAAAAAGTGCAAAAATTCAGACAATATGAAATGAGTCACCACCCGGGGGAGAAAACAATGACAACGGATTTGGAAAAGCAATATTAGAAAGCAGAAAGGATGAGAATGTTGTCTTAGCAAAAAGTGAAGGAATAAAAACCAAGTGCCAGTCTTATTTGCTTTTCGCAGCCTTTTATTTAGACAGTCTCTTTCATTCCCCTTCAAATGATAAATAGATTTTGGTGATGTTTTCATCAAACTAATTTCAGTTCCCCCCCCCCCCCCATATATAATTAGACCAGCTGGAGAAGAATGGCTATACATCATTTTCAAAGTGGTACTTCAGCTGTCACAATGGTATTCAGGAGGATGTTTGAATAATAAACATATCTGAATTATTAGTCCCACAGCAACAAAACAAACATATTTTGTAGCAAAGAAGGCCCAATCTAGATGAAATTAAGCACCCTCATCTCTCAGCAATATTAGTAGGATTTAGCCATTCAGACAAGTGCTCAGACTATTTTGATTTCAATGAGTGTGGAATTTGCTTTATAGGATGTATATGCTGGCATCAACATTGCAGAAGTATAAGGTGTTAAGAAAGAATACAACTGGTGATCCATCAGAACTATAAAAATACACCTCAATTGCCATCTGATGAATTCTGGGTAGACTACAAAATTACTACAATGAGAAAAGAATACACATGCAGTGTCAAAAACAGTTTCATCCCAATTTAGAGAGTGAAGAGATACAGAAAGTTTAATCAATTAATCAGAGGAACTTTCACACATAGTGGAATGCCTGAAGGCAATATTTTTTCCCCAATTGGTTATAATACACAACCTATAATACACAGGTTGCTGGGTTAAAACTTTATAGTGGTAGTGGTGGTGATTGGTTACTTTCATTGCTTTATTGCGAAAATGGTAGTTCACATTTATTATATGAATTAATGCTTTTTAAAAAAAAATAACCCTAGAGAACTTAGTGCAAACATTAAGTGGAGTGCCTGCTAATATTACATAGGAGCATCTTATATATTCTGAAAGCTTCTTCAGCATGGATGATGTCACTTTTTAATCATATATCCATGTTGAAACAGAACGCCAACCACCAGGGCTGCAAAAATACAAGTTTATTTAAAATGAAGAGAGATTCTTCAGAGCTGAAACATACCTACCCAGAACTAATAAAGCATCATTGTGTGACTTCTTCATGAAAAGGAGGGACAGAATCTGGGAAATATGAATGTGTGTGATATTCATCTATTGCTGACTCCAAGCAATAAGATACTATTCCTTTTAGACACTTTCTGGGGTGTTTGGGAACTTACATTCTAAGTATATCTTTTTTTTTTTACATTTCAGCGGCAGTCTCCATTGGACCTCAGATGAAATACCATATTTTTCAGACTATAAGACACACTCCCCCGTCCCCTAAAAAAGGCTGGGTGCATTTTATACTCTGAATGCAGCTTTTTCAAAGCTTTTTTTCAGCGCTAATGAGGCGCTAACTAGTGAAGCGATCTTCTGGGCTTCCTTTGCTTTTCTCATTGCTTCTGTCTCCAACAATCAGTGATGCTTTAGAAGCCATTTTTTTTAAATCTCTAAACAGGGGATAAAAAATGTGGGCATTCAAAACCAGCAAATTTATATGCTGAAGCTGACTAGACTAAGGGGGCTAGCCAGATGAATACCTGGTAGGCAGATTTTTTCCCCTATTTTCCTCCTGAAAATCTAAGGTGTGTCTTATACTCCAAAAATACGGTATATCAGCAGGTTGGACAGACATGGTTATGGTTTTACTTCTGACCAGACCCCTGTCAGTTATTGCAAACAGGCTTCAGAAACTCATTGTATATTTTACAAATGGCAGACAATGTGTTATTAAAATTTCTATGACCTTGATAAGCAAATTTACTTTTTACAGTTAGATATTTGGATCAGATTGTAAGATAATTTAAGTCTGGTACAAAACCAAGCTATTGATATCGTTGTTACCAAAGAAATTCATCCAGGCTGATTAATACCAATGGAAGGTTATAATAGAACATCACATTTCAAGATTACAATTCTTAAATATAGTTAACACTTATACAAATGATTGGTCCTGAAAGTACAGATTGAAGAAATATTGAATTACAGACATTTAGATTTTATGGATTAATAAATCACATGTAATTATTATTTTTATTCAGGACTTCCATTTAATTTGTAAGTGTCATGAACAAAACCATTGGCAATGGCAGAATGCATCCTCCAAAGAGCAAAACTGTAAATGATAGATATAAGTGGAAAAAATGCTTTCACTTTACATTTTAATAGAAAGTTACATGATGAACCAACATGTAAATAGCTGAAATTGCATTTTATTAGGAAACATGGATTTGAAAAATATACTATGTGACAACATACATCTATAAGAAATGTATATAAAATATGTCCTAATTGCTTTTTAGAGTTTTTCTTAGTTAAAAAAAAACCAAAAACAAACATTATATGAAAACATGCTCTAATATTTGAAAAATCTAACATTGAAAAATAAGAGTCTCACTATAACCATAATTGGCAAAATTCCTAAGAAACACTTGAACACTTTTGAGACAGGCTTTATATATCATTCCTGAGCATCTCCATATGGATGTTTTCCTCCTATACAATTTCTACCATAATGTTGCATTACACTGACCAAATTCTGAGCTGCTGGTGTCTTCCGTATTTTGTAAACATATAGATATTTCAATCAAGTGAGAGCAATTCCCTGAAATAACAGGGCAATTCACATTTGCTCATAACTGAGAACCACCTGGAACTTTAGATATGGAGTATGAAGCTTAACTTTAGGTTTAGATTTTAGATTTTATTAAATTTATACCCAGCACCCATCTCCCCAAAGGGACTCGGGGCGGCTTACAGGGAATCAATAAAACATAAAATATATACAAAAACATTTAAAATTTAAAAATTAATTAAATATACTATAACCCTGTACTAAAACCCTTAATTTAAAACACCCAATTAAAATTTTAATCTGGGGAAATGAGGCAAGCCCTGATGAAATATCTGTTGCCCATCTGTCAAAAAAGAATTAAACACCTTTTGTTTAGTTTATTTCTAGCCAAGAATTAAAACGGAGCATTCGGAAAGCACAACATTAAATTGTGTAATGTATGTTAATTTGGGAAATGAAGAAAACATGACTTTGCATCAGTGCATGAATTCATCAGATATCCATAATTTCCTCAGGCAATTGAGAAGTAGTTTTTGTTGAATGTGGGGACAAATATATAGTCTCTGTCTGGATAGCAAGAGCAAGAACACTTATATGCCTCTTCAGAGTTTTACAGCCCTCTCCTAAGGGGTTTACATAGTCAGCATATTGCCCCAAAAAGTCTGGATTCTAATTTTACCAACCGCAGGAGGATGGAAGGCTGAATCAATCTTGAGCCAGTGAGAATCAAACTGCAGAACTTCTGGCAGCCAGCAGTCAGCAAAATACTCTGCAAAACTGCATTCTAACCATTGCACCACCATGTTTCTATATGATACATGTCAGTAGATCCCATTTCCAGCAACATATTTTATTTCCAGGGATCATTGTGAGGATTCAGTCACAGGATCTGTGTTGCTCTACTCACTCATATGTCAGTGGTTTTGGGGAGGTTTAATCTGTCTTCTGCCAGCAGTAGCACTTAGACTTACAGTACATACCATTTCATGGTGCTTTTTACAGCCTTCTCTAAGCAGTTTACAGAGTCAGCATATTTTCCCCAACAATCTGGGTTTCCTTTACACAGATTTATAACTGCCCCAACCAAGGTTAGCCATGAGCAAGCCCAGATTAATTCCCTAGGCAATGGTAAATTAGTCCATAACACAAACAACAAGCTGCTCAAGTAAATCCAGTAAAGAAAACATAAAGCACCAGTATATCCACATTATCCCACGTGTTTTAGTAATTCTGAGTCTCAGGAAACACAAACAAGAACACAGCCATGACCCACATATGTTGCTTCCAGTAATACTTCCCTCCACCTGCCATGCTAAATAGCACTCAGTGCAGCCCATCAAGAGGGGCTGGGCCTTTTCCTCAGTAATCTGGCAGACCTTTGCTTCTCTGCCCTGCATGCTCTGAGATCCACTATGGCCAGCAGCTCCTCCCCCTCTTCTTCACTGGCTTGCAAGCTGTCCACAGCTAGAGCCTGTTCTGCAGGCAGATTCATGATCAGTAATTCCTGATGTGCCAGAAATGATCTCATTCCCTCTCAAGATGGTCTCTAAGGAAGCTTCAAAGGAATTGTTCAAAGGAGACATCACAGGACCAAATCCTTCAATATTCTATCTAGATGGATATGAAGAAGTGTGAAGCCATCTGTATACACCCAGAATAATTACGTTCGTGTAAGTCCAAAATTGCAGAATATTTCAGTAAAGCAATAATCTCAAATTTTATCTTGGAATTTTGTGGAGCCTTAGGACCTTACCCTTTTTAGCTCCAAGAAATGTCTTTCTTCAAAAATGTGCTCCCCTTGACATTTTTCATCTCTTGCTGTAGTGCAAACTTCTAAATTCATCTCAAACATGAATTCCCATAAAACATACAAGTTGTTCTGGATCAGATTTATAATTGTTGGTCACATTGTGAATTTTTAGCAATTGGCATGAAATATTAAGCAGATTAAGGGATACTATGATGTCATTTTCAGAGAGAAAAGCATTATGTTTCAAATGCAATCCTCAAAGTGATTCAGGGTCTATAAATTTAAACAATGTACCATGTTTCTGTAGATATAGTTATACTGTGGGACAATCGGCTTTTTTCTGGGAACTTGATACTTTCTTTAGGAGCAACCAGGCAATAAATAAATCTCTATTGAGGCAATTGCCAATACAAAAAAAAGTTAAGGGAACATTGATGTGTGAAAATAAGATAAAATCTATTATATTAGCTCTTTTGGAGTGCCAAGAAAGTGCCTTCACTGATAGAATATCACCTGGAGGTAATGTTGGGAAAGACAACTATCTGCTAACTAGGCTACTGAAAGTTTGCCGTGTTATAACAGTTGTCTTTAGATTGTTGAACATGAGAATAATAAGCTCTCTCTTTGAGGGAAAGTGGCCAATTAAAATGAGTTTGTAGGAGGTGTCTTTATCCCTGGTGAGTGCTTTCACTTCACCAGCAATTACCACTGCAACATCCAGGTATAAGTATAGTAAATACATTATATAGTTGTCAAGATTGTCAATGTCACTATGTCTAAAAAGTGCAAGGGTATATATGTTAATATCACCACCAATAACAACTAAAAAAAAAGTCACTGCAAAGCAGTATATAAAATGAAGCCATTTTTAATCCTAATCTCTCAGATGCCCTGAATAATGTGTTCTAACTCTGCATTTTTCAGACAAGCTAACTCATAGTTGTCCATTTGTTCCAAGGAACAAATAAGGCAAATGGAGAAAAATAATGATATTAACTGTGATTCTCTCATCTTGTAGAATCAAAAGAAATAGAATTTGTGACAACATTAAGTGTGCCACTTGCGGATTGGATTCAAATCCTGCCAAACTACACTCAGGAGCTGGGGTACACATGTATGGCTGAATTAATCATGGATTATGAATAAATGCTTCTGCAAGGGAAAGGATTAGGACTTCTGACTTGAAGAAGAGGTAATACAGTAGATCTCCCTAAATCGGCTTCAAACCCCCCTGTTAAGTGCTTTCCAATGTTTCTTTTTCAGAAAGTGTTTTGGAAAAGATGGCATATCTGAATTTTCAGAGAATCTTGTATGAAATGGATTGTCTATTTCTTTTCTGTCAGATTTCAGACTCTGTTAAGGGACTAAAATTGAACTGATCATTCTTGAAAGCAACCTCTGTTGGATGGTGAAAGTGTGATCCTACTGATTCTATTGCTTCTTTAATGGCATTCAGTATCATCAAAGATGGCCTTTCTAAATATCCTGTAAGGATTGGGAGGTGGGGTAACATTTCTAAATTTCAGCTACTGGTAATGAGAAATGTACAATTGGCTTGTTACATTTATGTGGCATATCATATGGCTTGGTTTGCACCCTATACTTGGTTTTACTATGTACAGTTAAACAGGGGAGGGAATCCTCAGCATACAAATGTCAATTTATACATATCTCCACACAGATTGGATAGGTAATGTTGTGAATGTTCTTCTTACCTGATTCCTGAAAGGAATTAGGATTGAATGGGACAAAACAAACTGAAATACTGCTAATGCACATACTCTCTTAAGGAGCAAGTCCAAGACATAGGGTTTTTTTTTTCCTGGACTCACAGCTTCAGATAGATCAATAGCTTGATATCAATTGGTACACTAGCCAAAAGTAAAAATCCCCAGGCAACAGATGTCAAAAGATGGCATCTGTTGTCTGGGAACTTTTTACTTTTGGTTGGTGTACCAATTAAGGCTTTTTGAAAAGTAAATTATTTTGACAACAGTCACTCATGCTCTCATTATTTTTAGATGGGATTACTTCAGCATATTATATTAAGGGCTGCCTTTGAAGAATACCTGGAAGATTTGGCTGATACAGAATGCAGCATCCTACAATTTAACAGATGAAAGCTGTTTCAGCAGAATTATACCTATATTATGGATTTTGCATTAGTTGCTAGAGAGTTTCTAAGCATAAACTGTAGGTTCTATTGTATTTCCTGAAAACCTCTACATAGTTTTGGTCCTTCGTTATTTTGTTAGATCATTGGGACCTGAGGCACTAGTTACAGAAAGCTATTTTAATGATCTCGTTCTGTTAATATGTCTAGTTCATCTATTATTCTTAAGATTTTACCTTTTTTATGCAAGCCACATGGAGTCAGGGAATATATAAATTGTATAAAAAAATAAATGAAGTAAACATTACTCATTTGTAAAATGATGACTCAATGCTCAACTACTTGTGCATTCAACAATCTGGAATTGCCATTTCTCCATGAACTGCAAGTGTCATTAGCTTCCTGGAGAGATTTAGAAATCAAATTTGGATATCTATAGGAGAACATCTTTTTGTAGAAAGGTGTATAGTCACAAAACTTTGAAATATGACAATTTGTGTTACATATTTTGTCTATGCAGCTCTTTGGATTCAAGGTACTTCAGCATAACACACAAGAAGTGCATTAAGGTATTGCTGTCCAGTGGTGGGGAAATCAAGAGATTCAGCTAAGTATGAAGATTTATTGCAAGCTTAAACTGTCCAGAAGAATCTGAGCTTCTAATGGGCAAGGGAAATTAGCAAGAGTTAAGATCTAAATTCAAGAGCGCTTGACTTAGATCTCTTGTGGGTGGCATGCAGAGATTTGACCCATCCCTTGGGTCATCTACTAAAGTCACAAACTTTATCCAGGTGTTCAGAAACACCTTTTGGAAATCAAATCAGAATCATTACCCCAGTTTTTTTTATAGAAGACCACTTTTTCCTGGCTGAAATTGCTGCACAGCAATAATACTATTCATGCTGATTTATTTCAGTTTAGTTCTGTTTGCTGTTTGAGTTCATGGCTTAAGCAGCATGTCAGTTAATACATATTAATATGAGTTTCAAGTGCACATTCATGTACATTTTTAACATCCTATAATTGTACTTCAGAATCAGCTTTGTTTTGTGTTAGCTTTCACAGGATCTGGGCAGCCAAAATCTTAGATAATGACTTTTATGGAATCTTTGTTGCCAAAACCTAAATGGCAGCTACAAGACACCAAATAGATTTTCTGTGATCTAGTGTTTATCCCAACTTTGGGGGTCAAGATCCAGCAACTACATTACAATGCATTTTCTTCAGAAGAATAAGCCTTCTTTACCCCCATCCACTTTCTGGTGTCTTTGTCTGAAGCTCTTGTTTAAATTGCAGATTGTTTACTCATCTGTTCTTTGGTGTATCTGTCGATCTTAATTTAGCTTTAAGTGATTGGTGCTGATTATTATAACAAAGAGCCACTTAACTGTTAATAACTGGAGGAAAAGTTGTCATGATGAGACAAAGTGGCAGAAGAAAATGAAAAAAGACAACTAGCCTGGTTTTAAATTTGTATTTGTCCAGAGAGGATCTGAAACACACAAAGGCCCCATCGAAATCCATAATACTTTACTATGTCGAGATGCTAGTGGTCTTACAATCCAAGCCATGCCTTTTTTGATTTGAATGGGAATCATAATATTAAATTAAAATGACCCCTTAAGTCAACTGGGTCAGATTTCAAGCAAGTGCATTGTTAATAATGATAAGACTATGTACCCTTTTTGAGATTCTAGTCCTAGACCAGTGATGGTGAACCTTTTATCCACCCAGTGCTCAAACTCTGCACGTGCATGCCTAAATTGAAAGGTGTGCATGCACAAATGTGCACATGTGCAAATATGCATATATATGCATGTATGAGCAGCATAGACCCAAAGACCAGCATCCCAACACTGGCAATGTGGTAAGAGGTAAGATCTTTTTCTTTCATGAGCTTCTGTTTGTAGGGAAACAGAAGCTTGCAAAAGAAATGTCACGTATATCTGACTTGGGGTGACAGCACACATGCCAGCAGAGAGGGCTCTGTGTGCCACCTCTGGCACGTGAGCCATAGGTTCACCATTATGGTCCTATTAAATAGATATCATGGTGATGAAAGGAATGTCCTTCTGGGTTTGGCTCCAAGTGGGGAAGAAGACACGGATGCTGCTTGGAAAGATGGGGTAATGGTGGACAGGACCACATGGCTTGAGTCCTGAACAGAAAAGGTGCTCACATGCTTCAATGTTGGTGGACAGGAAGAGAAGGGCTGAGGAAGGGGCTTGCCGGGCTTTTTATCAACTGTTCAGCCCCACCTATCAGTTTCCTGTTCCTGAGTAAGAACTGTACTCTGATTGGTTGTCAGGCTCCCATGGGCTGAGTCCAGGTTTGGTATGGCTAGTCATCTTAATCCCATGACTCTGGAGCTGAAGGGGGGAGCTCTTTCTTATGTAAAGGGACTGGCTTGGATGTCTTAATGGCCCATTGACAGAGGGGGTGGGGGCAGGAGGCTGCAGGAAACAAAACACGTTTCTTCCTTTTCACATCCAGGGAAATATAATATTATCCCTTTTCAATATTTCCTAGGATATTTCATTTTTCTAGAAGAGGGATGGGTGATAACTTTCCACAGAAGGAAAGTTACTTTTTCCCAAAAATTCATAATATTTCAGTTGTTCCAGAAGGTGCTCATGGGATCTGTTTATTGTTAGGGTTTTTTCTACTTAGAAATCCCATAACTTGAAGCTGTAAGATGTAGACAATTGCCAAGGTGAAGATCTGGTATTGGCCAGTATTTTGACAGGAAACAGCTAAAGAAACTTGAATAAACTGCCTCGGGGTTCTGCAACAGAAGTGTGATGTAATATAAATATATTGAATGCTTGTGGTACTTTATAAATTGTTTAAGTCAAGCAAATTAGTTTCTGGACATACTTAAAGCAAATGTAATTTAGCACAAATGTGCTGGAATATAGTGAGGAGGTGGAACTTCAGGAGGAAAGGAAAGTATTCTATTCCTTGTCCTCTAAGTAGCCTCTTACTCAGCCGTACTCAGATATTAAGTGTGAGAAAAAGAGGATGAAGATAGTCCTTCCCCAATATTTCACATTATTGTGAGAGCTCAGTCTGGCAACAGTTTGTCTATAAGTGTGAAATAAAAAAAAAATCAGCTTGGAAGAATTGTCATGTATCATTCCTTTTGGGCCTGACAATAATATAAATCATGAGATTAAGTTAAAAAAACCGTTTCCATGATTCAAAGGTAGAAACACTTCACCAAAACTTTTTTTCTAAAAATGAGTATTGTTTCCCAAGAAGTCCTCCCATTGTAAAAAAAAAAAAAAAAAAAGTGCCAAAATGTTTAGCAAAACTAACTGCCTAAATTTCTTCTTGGTTTTCTAACACTTTTTATTTATTTCCAGGAATGCACATTAAAAGTTCTGGGCACATTTTAGACTTGGTTGCAATCATTCTGGATCATAGCTTCTGAATGTCTAAAACACCACATGCAACTTGTTATGCCTTATTAATCTCTGTTTCATTTTTCAAACAAAGATGGTTTACAGCAAAATGGTTGAAGTGCCATGGGAATATAGAGGATTGGCTCCAGTCCTTATGTATTTCACTCATAAAAAAGCAGATGGTTGGCATGAAATTATTAAAATATTGGAGAATGATGATATTGTGATAATATAGAGTGTTGCTTCTCCATGTAAGCATACATCATAAGCACAGATGGCAAAAATGGAAGATATTAGGATATCTAATATTAGAAGAGATTAAACTATTAGGCATGTAAGAAAATTTGTTTTAGGAATTTAATTCAAACGGATTTGACTGAACTTCCAAACTCACACCTACTCATTCAAATTGTTGATTTGGATGAGATTGTCAAATTGTATTTCTGAATAGATCCATATGTTCAGAACAACTTTTTTTTACAGATTGAAAAACTTTTTCTACAAATTGACTTTCTAAATCAGATCAACGCCACTTCTATGATCTAATTTACAAATCTAAATAATTGATTCAATTGGATTATATTCAACCTACACAGCTCTAGAAACAATTGTATGGTGTTGCATCAATAACTGATCTGTCTGAATTTTCAGGAATTTCTTTAAAATCTGGGCTTTTAGTTTTAAGATCAATATTTTGAAGAAAGAACAGTAGAACTCAAGATGCAAGAGGGATGTACTATTGCTCTTTTAATCTCAAAATACTATGATCTTCCAATATAGATTTCATTATCACACTGATGTCTACAGAAGCATATACATAATTGCATTCTCATGCCTTCCATTTTCCAAATGGGCTTATTCTCAATAAGGGTGGAGATAGCATCCATGTATGGGTTGAACCTATCCACACTCTGATTGGACTGAGTCTGATTAATAATTAATTAGCCTGGTATATAACCCCCTACGGAGCTGTCATACCCAGTTGTCCGACTCAGTCCAGTTCTGGGACTGTATGGTATCCAACTCCCAATTACTTTGGATGTGACTTGGAAAACTGTTTCTTCTCTGGAATTGGTATTATGAGTAGATAGGGCCCCCCTCTCCTCAGCATCAGCCTATGAAGTCAGCTAGGCTAAAGGATGACTGCCCTTAGTGAGTTAAATGAATAAGAGTAGACATATTGTTGGTCAAACAGTCTTGAGGTTACCTTTTGGGAGGAGTTTGACTTTGTCTCCGCCGAAGATATGGACAGGTTGCTGAGGAAGCTGAAACCCACCACATGTTTATTGGACCCGTGCCCCTCCTGGTTAGTACTGGCTTCCTGGGAGGTGACA
>JAPKID020000408.1:0-18407 GCA_026931265.2 Tropidonophis doriae | reverse complement strand
TTGTTGTCTGGACAAGCACATGTATATTTGGGTGAGTGTGGAGAATTTTGTGGTGCAGGGAGACACAGGTATTCACACCCTCCATTTGGCAGAGAATGCAGTTCACATACATCTGGAGCTACGTATAGGAAAAAGAAATAACACTTAAGTTTGAGGATTTTATTTATTTAATTGTATTTAATTTACCTGTCATATTTAAGCCACCCAACTCCTTCATAGATGATCCTATTGATATGGCAGTATTATTTTTTATTGATTTACTTTTTTGTACGGCTATGAATTATAAAAATAGTTATACACATACACACACACACACACATTTAATTGTGTTTACCCCACTGCAACTGCTATCATAATGTAGTATCGATGCACCACACTCCCATCAATCCTGTTTCACAAACTACCATTTCCACCTAGGAAAATTATATTGTATTTTCTCATATATGATGAACATTATTGTCCATACCATTATTTAGATGAGTAGCAAGAAATCAAATGACTACTTTAAGTACCAGAAAAATATTATTTTAGCATTTCAATATATAATATTATTTCAATATTTATTTCAGACTATTTCAGTTTTAAAGGTGTCTTCCTGAAATCTGTGATGACTAATCCCATTATCTACAGTAGATAGCACAGCCAAATTGCTGTAGGTAATATATACCATTGTCCTGTCATATGAAAGAAATCAGTTCAGGGAAGGTCAATCTAATTACACTACGAAGTCCTAATATTGTAAAACAGCATAATTATAGAAAGGTTTTGTGGGTGAGAGGCATATGAAGATTGCAGTTTTGAGGTCTAAGGGCACCATCACGACTGTTCCAATTGGGTAGCTCTCACTACTTTCTTGAATGCCTTAATAACAAGGTTTGCTAGTTATCTCTTTAGCTAAACGGGGTCAATATTTTTTTCACAACTTTGCAATCTAGTTACCTACCATGAAATCTAAGGTATCCACTAGGTATTTCATATTCCTTAGACCTATGAAAAGGTGCTTTGGGTCTGGCATGAGTGTGCTAACTGTTCTTATCAACAGTACCTTAAAGAAGGTGCCCCTTTTCCTGGTGCCATATAGTAGCTATGCAATCTCAGGAAAATATTTTGAATTCAGGAGACATATCTGAGCACATCGCAGCTCTAATATCACCCAGTAAGATCGATCTTTCCTTCTACTGGTGCAGCAATTTTCCCACGAAAGAGCCATTAATGCAACCTAGTGAACTGTAAACAGTAGTATACAAACCAGCCTTCCTCCCAAAGCACCTACTATACATGGTGTCCCAAAGGTGCCTTTTCAAGAGGCAACTGGACTTTCTGTTTTTTTTTCTTTGAAGATGTTTTGCTTTTCATCCAAGAAGCTTCTTCAGTTCTGAATGAGCTGAATGGATCAGTTGGATGAGAAGTGAAACGTCTTCAAAGAAAAAGAAGGAAGTCCAGTTGCCTCTTGAAAAAGCATCTTTGGGATAACCATGACCATGATTTCTGAGAATCTCATAGACATTTGCTAAATTTATTGAAATACAAATCCCATCACTCACTAACCATATTGCCCACTAGCCATACTGTCCAGGAAATGACAGGACCTACAATCTACCACCAAATATAGAGGGACCCATAAAGAGAAAGCTGAAAACAGTTTCCATATTAAGAGAAGCCACGTCCAAATCTTGGCATGCTAAATGTATCATTCAGATTTTGATGCATTATTAAACTAGAAGTACACCTTACCTTTAGGTTGCTTTAGTTCATGAAAAACTACAATGTCATGAGGATTATTGAGGTTCTCTGCCAAAATAGAAATGTCTAGACCATTCAGCCTATTAGCACTGAAGATTGCCTCATTCTCTAAGTCTGTCCAGAATACCTTGTCCTGCAACAATGGAGAGAAAGAGAGAAAGCCTCAGACTGTATTAAATACCAGCTGGAACTTTGCAAGCAATGCTTCCCTACGAATCAATCTCCTTGGCATTTTGTTTTTCATAAAGAAGCCGTGCACAATTCTTTCCAGGGTCATAGAGAACAGACAAGTGGGCAGTTCACTACTGTCAGCCGCTTCACAGAGGGATTGATCTGCACGGCCCCCTAATGTTGTTTTTCTTCCCCAAAGCTTGTGTGAGTTATGTGATCCTCTCCATGGAGATTCTGATCTATGCGATAGTAATTTAAGTTGGCATTTGGCTTTGAAAGACATTAAGTGAAAAAGTGGCTCCAGCAACAACAAGCAAACAAATATAATTAGATGATACGATATAAGTGCTGTTTAAAATCATGTTTGTGTGATTTTTCACGTTTTTGCCAGTGGAGGAAGAAAGTATTTAGGGATGAAAGTAACACGGCAAAGTAGAGGAAATTTCTCTACTTCTTTCCCTTTTCTCTTACCTACATAACATGCTATCTTGCTGATCTAAGAAAATGCATTCATGTAAGGCAACTTCTGCGCATGTGTCACCTGTTGAACTGATAAGAAATTCTAATGCAATCAGATACATCCCCTCTGATGTTTAATGCCCCCACACACACCCTGAAAGCAACAAATCCAAGAAGGTCAGGATCAGCAACTAAATAGACATCCAATTTAGACCCATAATTCCATTTTTTTTTACCTCAAACACAGCCAGTCCAAATGGGTGGCTCAGGTTGTCCACAGAAGAGATGAGAACTTTCCGGTTGCTCCCGTTGAAATCTACACTTGAAAGCAAGTGCAACTTGGAATCAACCCAGTAGAGACGTTGATTCAGCAAATCTGAGGAGCAAACATATCAAAGGTAGGATTATATCCCTGTGTTTGATCTTTGTCCATGTGTATGCATTTTTGCTATTTATTTTTTACTATGTTAGAATCATGGAAAACTCAGTCATTTTATGAAAATAATTCAGGGAGAAGAAGAAAGGAATGTTAGTTAAGAATGACAGATAATATATTTTTTAATATGATCACAATGTATGATCCAGACTGTGGTCACTGGAGCAATTATGAAGTGACTTTCTCTTTCAGGAAGAATATTTCCTCTCCTATTTTCAGCATAGATTCAGACTCACTGCAGAGATGCTAAATAGATGCATGAAGAAGATATCTGAGAAGCCACAGTAATAGTCCAACCACTTGAGTTCTCCATGAACACTAATATTAGCAGTTGGTGTTCTTTTTTTAAATAATTACGTTAACTTGTAGTAGTTGGGAATCAGTTCTTTGCATAATTAATTTGAGAAGATAATTCATGGGATTAACATACTACCTTATTTGCAGACCTGAATTCAAAAACATGATGTAGCAATCAACACATTTCAGAGGAATGAATAATCTCTTTTTCTTTTAATTGAAAGTGGAGGGGTCAGTAGCATTCACAGGATCTTGCTGCTGTTATTATTAACATTTGCATGCAGTCTGACTCCGAGCAATGCTGAGATGTTAATGAAAACAAAAGCTTTGTGGTGTGTGACACCTCAGTGTGTTGTCATGAGGCATGCATTAAAGGGGAGGACTTGCATCGAAATGCTGATTTTGTCAGTCTGAACCCCCTCCTTCCTCCTTAATTGGTAGGAAATGTCAAATTATGCAGGGAAAGAAAGATAGGAGAATATATTTTCCCTCCTCCTTTCTCAAAAACTATCTTCCTTTTTCAAAGCAGTGAAACCTGTTAAGAGGGCAAATAGCGGGGAAGTAATTTTCATTGAAAAAGGACAGATTGTGTTTGTCTCTCATTCTTTTCTGATCCTAATAACAGAATTAAATCTTTTTTATATTTCAGTTAAAAGAAGAAGAAACGACTTCGAATTTAAAAACAAAACAAAACCCAAGATTGTAGAAAGGGACAATGGGCTGTAGAACAGTATATCTCTTGTAGGCAAAAGGAGCTACCTTCAAATTCAGGCAAACATGTGTAGGGATATAGTGAATTGCTATTAATTATTGTTAATTATTGTATTATTGTTTATATTAAAGTATAAACAAAATGATGCTGGATTAATCATTGTTCAGACTCTATATGGAAAAAAACATACCGTATTTTTCAGAGTATAAGACGCACCTTTTTTACTCTAAAAAGAGGCTGAAAATCTGGATGCATCTTATACATTGAATACAGCATTTTTTTTGCTTCCTGAAATCATGCCCCTTCACCAAAATAGCCACACGCATACCCTTATGGAGGCTTCCAGAGAGCTCCTGGGAGCTGGGGAAGGCAGAAATGAGCAAAAAACAGGGCGTTTTTGTCCCCCCCAGCAGCACTCTATAAGCCACCATAAGGCTATGCATGCAATTTATTTGACCAACAAACGGCTCGTTTTTGCGATAAATGTGCCGTTTTTTGCTCATTTTTGACCCCTCCCAGGAGCACTCTGCAAGACCCCCCAAGGCTATTCATCCCTTTTATTTGAAAAAAACTGGGCCCATTTTTGCGAAAAACGGGCCATTGGGGGAGGTTTGCAAAGTGCAAAAAGGGGTTTTCCCCCCCTTTTGGAAAGCTGTTTAGTTAGAGTGATTGATGAGAATTATGTTGGTCAAGTACTGTACCTGCAAAAACAAAGATTTGTTCCAAAGGTGGTCAGTGATTTCTTTCTCTAGCACATGGGTAAATACACCTGGAAACATCTACCTACCTACCTACCTACTCTCTTTCTCTCTCTCCCTCCCTCCCTACTGTATTTCTCTCTCTTTCTCTCCCTCTCTATTCCTCTATCTACCTACTTACTTTAAAAAAAAAAAGCCTCTTCAAAACCTGGGTGTGTCTTATACTCCAGTGCGTCTTATACGCCGAAAAATATGGTACTTTTCTGTGCCCTTTATCTCAAGTCAGCTGGTGTAATAATAGCATAAGGATTGTGAGCGGCTCATTATAGCCAAATCCTGGCTTGAATAAATTATAAATGCCCATTATTTTTCCATTTGGGGACAGGGGAGTCAATTCACGTTTTTCTAATAGTCCAGATGAGATCCATTCTCTATGCTGTTCTGGATGGTGTTTCACATTTCTCTCCCCTTCTTTCCATTGGCAGGTTTATCAACTAATCAGCAGCAACTTCCTGGCCTTCCACAGTGGCTCCCTTAACATCTGTGGTTCAGTGGAAGCTACATAATGATTTTATTTTTTTGGCATTTGATAAGAGGAAGATGATAGTTCCTTCCTTATAGCTTTCTGACATAAGGGAGATGCTGCTGTAGAAAAGACATTGACCTCAGATGTGCAATCAACAGCATCTTTCCATAATGTTATCTTTGCTGAGGTAACTCTCTTCTTTGTCTAAGAAAACAACTCACTCATTTGAGGTGTTTGGGAACATGATGAGGAAAATCCAATTAAGAAAAGTGTGCCAACTCAGCGAAACTGAAATCACATACATTCAAAGGGGTTCCCCCCCCCCCAACACACACACTTTTGCTGCAGGCAAAGTTTCTCCCTTCTATTGGTGAGAAGAATAGCATAGCGTAGTGTAGCGCAGCACAGCCAGCAGTGCGGTTTATTTACCTTCCCTATTCATTCGCAAGTGTGAGCACATGCGCCACATCTGCGCATACACACTGCCTTCTGCACATGCACAGTGCTCGCACATTACATTGGGGCAGGTGGGTGAAGCCTCCCACAGCCGCCGCTACCGGTTCACCTGAACTGGAGAGAACCAGCTGAATACCACCTCTGACCATAGCATAGCATAGCATAGCATAGCATAGCATAGCATAGCATAGCATAGCATAGCATAGCATAGCATAAAACAGAACAGGTGTATTTGGCCAAGTGTGATCAGACACACAAGGAATTTTGTTTCTGGTGTGGAAGCTCTCAGTCTACATGCAAAACAACTAAGTAATAATAATCATAATAAAGATACCAAATAATAGAAAGTAGTAGAAAAGATGAGAAGGATAATAGTAATACAGCCATCCTTCATGGGTAAATATACTTAGACATAAGGCAGTACTATGGGATTAGGTGTTCAGCAGAGGGATGATATCATATGTGTCTGGTTATTTTGGCATGCAATGCCCTATAGGGGCATCCCAAAGGGAGGTGTTGAAACAGATTATGTCCAGGATGTGAAGGATCTGCAGATATTTTCTCAGCCCTCTTTCTGGCTCCTATAGCATACAGATCCTCAGCGGAAGGCAGGCTGGTTGCAATTGTTCTTTCTGCAGTCTTAACTATCTGTTGGAGTCTGTACCTGTCTGTACCTGCTTGGTTTCTGTACCAAACCAGACAATTAAAGGTGAATGTAAAGATCGTTCCCAACTCTAGGGGGCAGTGCTCATCTTCGTTTCAAAGCTGAAGAACCAGGGCTGTTTGAAGATATCTCTGTGGTCATGTGGCCAGCATGACTAAACGCACAGAACACTGTTCCCTTCCCACCAAAGATGGTCCCTATTTTTCTACTTGCATTTTTTACATGCTTTCGAACTGCTAGGTTGGCAGAAACTGGTGCAAGTCACGGGAGCTCACTCCGTTACGTGGTGCTAGGCATTTGAACCGCCAAACTTCTGATCTTTCTGATCAACAAGCTCAACTTCTTAGCCACTGAACCACTTGTTGTACTCTGTGACAATAAAGTCAAACTCCACTTGTCCTCTTTGACATCTGTTTCTTGACCTGGCCTATGTCTTAGGATGGACATATGGCTTGACCTCAAACCATTGAGGGCTGAACATGCTTGGACCTCATAGAATATTAATACATGGTTGCATTAATTAATCAGTGGAATGGCTTTCATCCAGGAATTTTGGGTGCTCCATCACTAGGGGGTTTCAAGAAAACCTGGGACAAATATTTGTCTGGAATGGTCTAGGATTTCCTACTCAAGCACGGGGTTGGACTAGAAGACCTCTAAGCTCCCTTCCAAATCTGTTATCCTATAGTATCTTGTTATGTTCTATTCCTACTAATCCCTCACATTCAAGGCTCTGTTAAATTTGCTCAGACAGGGTTTGGCAAGTGGGGAAAAAGAGGTCTTCTCTCTTGGGTGGGCTCCCTGAAGATTTATTATATTTTGAAAGCCTCGGGCTGTCAGATAACAGATGAAATTGCTATTAATGTAGTATTTGAACGCGGTTTTCCTCTGGGGTACCTTCTTGTTTAGACAGGTCTTTGGCTGGCTGAGGTGATTATGTTCTTTTGCTCCCGGCAGATTGCTTTCCATTCAGTTAGCTTCTATTTTCATCCTGTTTATGTTTGTTATCTACTCGGGTTTTTTTCCCCCCCACTGTTATCTACTCTTACTACTTTCATACCTTAAAAAAAAAAATCATCACTTACATTTGCTTGTAGTTAGCTGCTTTGAATCTGCAGTGTGGGCTGGCAGCCCAGGCGGTGGGAGGAGAGATAATGAAGTTATCCATTTAAAATATTTGTTCCCATAAAAGAGTTTTTCCCCCCAAAATAAAAAAAGTTATTTCTTGCATCCTGTCTTTTTTTCTTTTTTCTTTTCTTCCTGGAGAGCTCAAGGTGACTTGCGTGGAGGTTACCTCTAATCTTATTTGCACAGCAACAACCTGGTAGGGGAGATAGGATTGCAATTGATTGATTGATTGGCTCACAGGAAGTCGGGGCATTCCATAGTCAAGTGGAAACTTGAATTTTCTCCCTGGGGGTCAAGTTTAAGACCTTAACTACCGTGTTTCCCCGAAAATATGCACTACCTGAAAAGTAAGCCCTAGCTTACTTACTTAGGGAGAGCCTTCTCCGTGGGAGCACCTGTCCTCTGGAACAAATTGCCCTTGGAATTAAGAACTATCCCTGACTTACGTACCTTCCGCTGCGGTCTCAAAACCTTTCTCTTTCAACAAGCCGGGCTGGCATAAAGCATGATTTTTAAATTTTTAAATTTAATTTTTTATTATTTTAATCAGGGTTAGTTTGGTTTTTTTTCCACATTTCAGCCAATATTTTAATTATGTCTTTTAAAAGCTTTTCTTTTAACTTTTATATATTTGTTTTTATTTTGGCTGTACACCGCCCTGAGTCGTTCGGGAGTAGGGCGGTATAAAAAACCAATAAACTCTAAACTCTAAACTCAGCACACATGATTAGATTATGGTTTTGTAAATAATGCAAACCTTCCCATCCCAAATCAGTTGAGTAAACCATAGGGTGCAAACCCAATATTTTCTTCTAGACGTTTAATTTTTGAGTGCTGCAGGGCGTCTCACAATATTTAGACCAAGCAACCAGAGAGGCTGATGTTGCTGGAAACAAATGGATTGGCTGATATGGTGTCATTCTCAGCTAAAGTTCCTGGCCCTCCATCCCCCACCCGAGTTCCTAGTGGACCACCACAAAGACACCAGAGACAGAGTGCTCTGATGCTGGTTCCATCAGAGAATTAATTGGCTCTTGGAATGGGACTGGACATTTGTGAAATACTACAGAATAGAAGAAAATTCCTTTTGTATCTTCTAAATAGTTAGTAACTTTCCCACCTCAAGTCAAGAGCCAGTTAGAAAGAGGATCAAAGGCATGAAGGGCATCTTAATGTTCTCTCTGATAAGTGAAGGTAAAATATACCAATCTGGTTTCCAAGATTGTGTTACCCTCTGTGAGTCGTGCTTTGTGTGTGGCTGGTCGGGGCCTGACCTTGACTAGTGAAGAACGCCAGTCTGACAACAATTTTCTTCCTCTCTTTGACTTTCCTGATGGTTGGTTTGTTTCCTTCTTCCTTTGCTCTGATGCAGTTGCCATATTTCATGAATGATCTCACCCTAACTGATCTGGAGATGGGGACCTCCATCCCACACATACTTGGCACTTCTAGCCCCACAGTGGATAACCGAGGTATGTTTCGGTGACCAGCCAGCCTGGGATTCCGACCTCTGTCGTCTTGTGGCCCATGTGGACCTGGAATTGTTAGATAGGATGAATGGATGACCCAGGACTCAGGCTTCAGTGACAACAACAGCTCTTTATTCAGCAAACTATGTACAGATCCAGCTCTGGCCTGTCTGACAGCTTGCCCTTTTATAGGGAGCTGTCAGACGTCTCAGCCAATCAGCTTCACATATTTTCCCCCAGAATGGAGGACCTTGGTGGAGTTTATTGCTCCAGTCTCAATATCTAACAGGGATGTCTGAAAACAGAGCAGCCTGGGTTAGCTGCTTCCTCCAGACACCTCTGAAAGGGAGCTTTGTCTTTCCACGTTGTCTGTTACATATTTGCATAGCTGGAACTAGTGGGACATGGTGTGGATGGGAAAGATCGATAACTGAAAGAAGAAATCCAATTGACAAAACAAGGAATTATTCAGACTCTAGAAAGGACCAGCCTGGATATGCCATATTCCTTCAGCAAGAGCAACCTCAAGATCTGGAACAACTGGTCGTGTGGGAGGATGGTTTCCCTCTATGCACACAGGCATCAAAGCCAGAATGATACTATCCGTATAGCATGATGTCAGTCTGAATAATTTCTCCAAGAATACCATGAGTCACATGATATCACATGCTCCCTGTGAATGCCTGTGTCTATATATTAAGGACTACACCAAAACAAAATAAAAATGATTGAGTTAAACATGAACATGAATTAGGGCAATATTCCACTTAGCTGACCATTAGGTGGGTTTACACATTATTGTTAGCCGTGGTTTATTGAGACATAATTTAAGGAATAAATCTATAGCGTACCGAGTCATGGTTATAAATAGCAATGGCAGAGTTAAAATAAAGGCAAGCCTAGGGCCTAAAGAGCTATGTGAGGTCAGCCATCTGTTTTGGAGGCAGAAGATGTATCAGCCCTTGCTGGCCTTAGATGTTCAACCAGAGAAGGGAGGGCAGAACTACAGTAGGGATTTTCTGTGTTCAGAATAGAGCCATAATCCCTGATCTATTCTTGAAGTAGTTCATCAGCCATTCTTGGCCAACAGTATTTCTTAAAGTGTGGTCCTAGAACTCCTGGAATCACCTAAAACCTTCTCAGGTGTCCATGAAACCAAAACTATTTGTCAGCCTATGTTGAAAAATAATATTAAAACCTCATCAAACAATTGTGAAAAGTGGTAGCAGCAAGGAACGTGCCAATTTTAATTTTTAATCTAGTAAATATTGATAAATATAACCCACTCAAACCAAAGGTCTTTTGGGGTTCTCCCTATTTTTGAAATGTGGGGAGGGGTCCTGAGAGAGAAAAGGCTGAAGAAACACTGTTCTATAATAAACCCATGTGCCTTTCAGATAAAATCCAGCCCTGCTGGCCCCAGATCAAATCCCAGAAGCCAAACCATAACCTGTAACTGGCCTTCTTTTCGGCTCTTCAGGCCTTTGGGTGGATATGGAAGTGACGTATCAAGGAACCCTGAAGATGACCCTGGAGACCAAGATGAACCTGTATAAACTAGGCAAAGAAGACCTGGAGGAGGAAAACGGGAAAGCAGAGAAGGACAGGAAAGGGTGAGATTTCTTGGGCCCTTTTTTAAGCTGCCAGCTCTAACTCCCAGAACAGATGCCATCCTAAATAAAATAATAAAAAATACAGGGACAATAGGCACATTAGTGCACTTATACACCCCCTCTACTAACCACTTAAGTATGATGTAAGGTCCACGGAAGTCAATTTGTGACTGAAACTAAAAATTTGTAGCTGAAACAACTGAATGAGGTAGAGCATTCCATATTTTCCCTTTGTGCCATCAGTATACCAGGATTTAGCCGATTTTATCATGTAGTCTCCTCTTTTTCTTCCATTTCAAATGTCAAAAGTGTTTATGTTTTAGTAATTACAGGTTCATTACTTAGTTCAACTGAAACGTCTGCCTTCTGCTGCTCAGTTCCAAATGGCACTTGTAATACAGGTAGTCCTCAACTTACGACCACAATTGAGCCCAACATTTCTGTTGCTTAGAAAGACAGTTATGAAGTTAGTTTTGCCCCCTTTTGCGACCTTTCTTGCTGTCATTGTTAAGTGAATCACTGTGGTTGTTAAGTTAGTAGCACAGTTGTTAAATAAAGCTACTTCCCCATTGATTCTGCTTGTCAGAAGGTCACAAAAGGTGATCACGTTATCCCAGGACACGATAACCGTCATAAATAGGAGTCAGTTGTCAAGCATCTGAATTTTGATCATGTGACCACACAGACACTGCAATGGTCATAAGTGTGAAAAATGGGCATAGGTCACTTTTTTCAGTGCCAATGTAATTTTGAAGAGTCACTAAACGAACTGTTGTAAGTCAAGGACTGCCTGTACAATGATTCTAAAAATCTATATTCACCTTCATGTATTGAGCCTGGAATTTCCATCACTTAAGTGATGTGAGATATCATGTGATCCCATCGCTTAGCAACGGCTTCCCGCTAATATTGTTAACCAATAATTGTGGGCCTCCAGCCCAATCCAAGCCATTTTGAGCTTGGTCCCTCCCAGCTCCGAATCTTGAGTCTCATTAAGGAAAAGGACTGTCTGCTTTTCAGTGTCCACCCCCCCGCCCCCGCCTATCTCCTCCCCGTTTTGGCAGCCCTGCACCCCGCCTTCTAGGGTGAACTGGGCGGCTCTGAGGCTGCTTGCCACTCTCAGAGGCTTCTGGGCACAGTGGAGCCGCATGCAATTTGGTGCAAAGCCAGCACCGCACTCAGCACAAAGCTACCACACAGCACTGCAGCACGCATGTGCCCAACAGCATGGCATGAAGCTGCCACCCAGCTACGTGTGCAAAGCAGCTGTCCCAGTGCAAAACCCCAGCTGCCCTGTGCTCCTCTGGCTCTCCCACGCCAAGCCCTTTCGCCATCTTCCTCCTGCCCTTTGTGAACCTTCATCCAGAGGCTGCTCAGGCATTCACCACATAGTTCCTGTTGATCTCCAAACAGCCTCCGAAGGCATCCCAAGAACAGTGCCAGTGGCCTCGGAAGAAGGCCTGCCCCCCGCCCCTCCCAGTGGCCTCGTGCAGGGCCAACCCAGCCGCATCTTGTCAACCCTGGGAGGAAATTGGTGCAGGGCACACTGTTTTTTTCCATTCTCTTTTCAAATACGACTGAATGGCTTTTAACACATTTTACCAAGTCAAGTACCTGCTTTCTCAAACAATTCTTGTAATTTTTCTGGAGTAATTTCATTTTCTGGCATTTGGTCTAATGAATCTCTTCCTTTCTTTCTGGAATCACCATTTTTTACTTACAATTGAAAAGTAAACGTAAATCAGTTATAAAGCTGATGATAAAAGTCAGAATTTTCTTTTTTTCCCCCTCATTCTTTCTCTTTATACCCTTAAGGTCCATTCTGTCTTTTTCTAGTTTTGATGAGACCATCTTGTTATTTATTTCATTTATCTCATTGTTTTGAAAATTCCACCATTTTTCCCCCTCTAAGGTCAGACAATCAACATCAAGAAAAGGAAGAAGTTTCTGACTTGGTGCATTGAGAATCACCCTTCTGCAGAAGCGCCCCCCCCCTTGTGTGAACACAGCTGGCCTAGCCTGGAGCTGAGCTGACTTGCATGGATCGTATTCAGCTGAGCTGACCTGGGCTGAGAGCTGAGCTGATGACACCAACGAGGAGCTGCATTGTGACTGAGGCAGCAGCCCTGCAGCTCAGACTCCCGTTTTCAGCTGCGGGGTTTCCTTTGCCCCCCCTTTGGTGCATAAATCAGGGAAAGAGCTTTGGGTCAGGAGATGTCCCATGGAGGAAGGGTCACCCAGAAAAAAGCAAAGCTTTGTTTGTCCTCCTTTGGACTGTTCTCTTCACAAATGACGTGGTCATTTGCAGAAGGCCAGGAAACCCTTGCATTGCGCCCCCCCCCCCCAGTTCAGAGAAGGAAACCAATTTATTTATTTTATTTATTTTATTTTTCATATTTATATCCCGCACCCATCTCACAACCAAGGCCCCCGGGGCGGCCCTTCATTTCAATGAAGGATCCATCATCTGCCTGTAGAGCCAGTCATGGAGATGTCACAGAAGAGGCAGAACCTCAAGGCATCCACAGGGGAAGGAGCAAACAAGATGGCAGCCGGAGTCATGTGATCGAAGGCCACCTTTCACATGCGGGATGCACATTAAAAGCTTCAGGGCTTCAATTGTGCAGTCTGGGGCCACCATCTGGACCTATTGGCCCAGCCCCTCTGCTGACACTCTGTGAAGAATTGGATTAAGTGGCAGCTTCCCCAAAATTGTCTCATCGGGTCATTCTGTCCCAAGATCTGTCTGTGTTCAGGCTAAGAAAGATTCCGGAAGGTCGGGTTTTGTGGATTGGAGCATTTGGAATGCAAGTGCTGATTTGTGTAACAGCCCTTTGTCCAACTGTCTCTGGTACGGAAATGGAAAAAGATCACTAGGAACAATGATTCAGATGCCGCCTTTTCAGATGAGGAATGTCATGCAATACCAGTATTGGAAGGGACTTTGGAGGTCTTCTAGTCCAGCCTCTGTTCAAGCAAGATACTATTACAGACAAATGGTTGTCCATTCTCATCATGAAAGCTTCCAGTGATGGGGCATTCACTGACCTTCTGCTCAGCTATTTAACAGGCTGTTCTATTCTCCAAGGGAACGCAGTAGTTAAGACGCTGAGCTTGTCGATCAGAAAGGTCCGCAGTTCGGCTGTTCTAATCCCTAGTGCCATGTAACAGAGTGAGCTCTCATTACTTGTCCCAGCTTCTGCCAACCTAGTAGTTTGAAAGTATGTAAAATACAATTAGAAAAATAGAGACCACCTTTGGTGGGAAGGAAACAGCGTTCTATGCGCCTTCAGCATTGAGTCATGCCAGCCACATGATCATAGAGACGTCTTCGGACAGGGCTGGCTCTTCGGCTTTGAAACAGAGATGAGCACCGCCCCCTAGAGTTGGGAACAACTAGAACATATATGCGAGGGGAACCTTTATCTCTATTCTCCAGCCATTTCCTCCCCGTTAGCAAATCCTTTTTATTCTCATCCTATATGTAGGTTACTGTCCTTAGGATTCACTTCTTAATCTCAGGAAAGGGGATTAAAACCGCAGTGCAGACCATAAGCCTGACCCCCATGGCACTGCCAAGGACAAATCTTACAAAGTTGCCAGCTTCTCACCCTGGTCTCCTTCTCCTTGCAGCATGAAACCCCGTGTAGACCTCTTGGCTGAGAGTGATGCGGAGTCCTCCAGCGCCGGTTCTTCTTCTGAGGAAGACGTGCCCATTGTGGAGCTCTCGGGGATCCCCGGAGAAAGGAAGATCCCTCCTGGAGTTGAAGGGTAACTCCCTGGGTGTTCGTGGCTCTGTCCCCCGTTTCGCACCATGAGCATTCCCCAGTCAGGACCTGATCCCAGAAGGTGGACAGGGTCTCCAGCTGAGGAGGGAGAGAACTGAAGCCCTCCATCACTGTACAGAGCTTAGAATAGCGTTTTCCTCCTCGTTCCACTCCTTTCCCCCCGAAGCATCATCTTAGAGGCAAATCAATTGGGCTGCTTTGGGTGTGAGCAGAGGGATGTTTTGGGAATATTGGGAGGCATTGAGTAAGTCAATGCTCTGTTATAACCACAGATCATGGAGCCAGTTTGCTGTGGTGTCTAGGACACCAGAATAGAAACCAGGAGACTCTGAGTTCTAGTCCCATCTTAGACATGAAAATGTGCTGGGTGACCATGGACCAGTCAATCCCTCAGCCCAACCTACCTCACAGGGTTGTTGTGGGGAAAGAAGGAAGAGGAAGGATTATTAGAAATGTTTGCTTATTATCTGGGGAGGTTTTATTTTGGAGGATTTCTAAATTTCAATGACAGCAAAGCAAAAGTAGCAACTTGGTTGATGATAGTTGGGAATGCATTTGCAAGAAGAGGGTTCAGTTTGCTGAAGCCCTTACATTCACTTACCATTAATAATCTGGTCCTGAACTCATTGTAAATGGAGTAGTGGGGGACATAATATTTAATGTTCCCCGTTTGACCAACCACCGAGAAGTTGTTAGAGCTTACAAAGTCTCCCTTTGAGACAGTAGTGGGTTCCAGATCCCCTTCCAACCAATATGGTTGGAATGGGTCCGGCATCACCCACATGGCCGCATGCGACATACACGCACATGCACACGGTGCACACATGCATTGTAGCCGCAAATGACACTTCTGTAAGCCTCCGTGATGCTCCATCTGCTTGGTGGAGCTTTGCGCAGGCGCTGTGCACGCCATGTACGTGTACAGAAGCGCCGAAAACATTAAAGGAGCTCGGGCAGGCGGGCCCTCTGGAGCACCGTACTGCAACGGTACCCGGTGCTGCGGGCAGGCTCCGGTACGGCCGTATCAGGGCGTAGCGCCTGCAACCCAACACTGCTTTGAGATATGCGAAGAGCCTGCAGGTGAAGGGATGGTGAAATCCTTGTCAGTGAAACGCTGGTTTTGCTCATGAAGTGTAGATATATTTTATAGTGATGGTACCAAGATGAAAATTTGGATGAAACCTTATATTTATAAGCCCAAAGGATCACAACAAAGGTTAGTTGACCACTCTCAGTTCTGCTGTGGAGTCCACAGAAAGGAATACAGGAGAAATCAGGATGTAACCGATGGCCATGGCTATGGATGAGTTTAGAAACGTAGCATGCCTATGAGAATGGTCAAACGTAGAGCCATGGAGATGAGACAGCTTACATCAGCTATGGTGAACCTTTTTTGGCTCGCGTGCCATAAGTGGGGGGAGCGCAGGGGGGTCATGCACAGGTGTTCCGCACCCCTAATGCACTGTGTGAACCCCCCAGGTCATGTGCGGGCCCTCCCGGCGCAACCCCCCATTTTTTGCATCCTCTTTTTACCCGCCCCAGGCTCCAGAGGCTTTATAGGAGCCTAGGAAGGGCGAAAAGAACCTCCCCGGCCCCCCCCCCCCCTGGAGACCCTCCGGAGGCTTTAGTGACCTTCAGGAGGCTTCCCTGAAACTTCCGGAGAAGTCAAAACAATGCTCTGACCAAACCGGAAGTGACCTCCGATTTGCTCAGAGCATCATTTTGAATGCTCTGGAGGCTTCAGTGACCTTCAGGAGGCTTCCCTGAAGCCTCTGGAGTGCTCAAAACGACGCTTCGAGCAAATCGGAGATCACTTCCGGTTTGGTCAGAGCATCATTTTGAGTGCTCCGGACCGGAGGCTTCAGGGAAGCTCATGAAGCCTCCGGGGGAGGGGGAGGCTCTTTTCGCCCTCCCAGGCTCCTATAAAGCCTCTGGAATGCACTGGAAATAGAAGAAGCCTTCTTTTTTCCCATCTAAATCATTTATGAAGGTATTGAAGAGTGCTGGGCCTTAGACGGAGCCTTGTGGTCCCCCACTACTTCTCTCTATGTAGATGTAGTACCATTACTCTTGGAGTGTGGTTTGTCAGTCAGCTACAAATCCATCTGTGGTGATACTGTCTATTCCCCAATATCTTCATATAGATGCTGATAACTTTGCCACTTCTGGTGTTATAATCACGAGCCCAGAGAAGATTGCTCAACTTCTCCACAGGGGTTTGCACAGAAGACCACAGCTTAAATGATACATTGGGATTCCTTCCATTTGGAAAACAAATGTTAATGCAAATAATTAACTCTAAATATTTGCTCTCTGTCTGCATTACCTGGATACAATCACCATCTGGCCTTTGCTGTATAGTCTTTTCAGATTAGCTGAGATGAAAATTGAAAGCCCAATCGCTCTTCCATACAGACGCACTGTAGTGACAACGAAGGTGTATGAGAAGAATCCTAGCAAGGAAAGAGAAGGCATATCCAGGCACCACGTCTCCTGTAATGAAATGATATAACATCTTCATAGGTGCTGTTCAAAATAGGTAGCCACTAATTTTTTGTGTCACCCAGAAATCCCAAGAGATGGCTGGTATGTAATCTGGAGCCTTAGAAGTGGCATTGGTGGCCTTTGAAACATTATGTTCTTGTCTAGGCGTAAGAAGATGTATTAAACTGATGTTATATTGAAGTTGTCATCAGAATGGGACAGGTAGTAACTGTGGATTAATATCAATTAAATTGTTATTTTTAGACCCGACTGGACTTGCAAATTAAGAGGTTTTGATTAGGTTCTGATATAGTTTTGGAATAGCAACTTGGTCCTCATTTCTGATCTAGGCCCTCAGATAGAACAGAATGAAGCAGATTGTCATTATCTGAAACAGAACAAGATGGAATAGCAACAGCACTTAGACTGCTTCATAGTGCTTTACATAGTGTTCACATATTGCCACCAGCAATTTGGGTCCTCGTTTGACCAACCTCAGAAGGATGGAAGGCTGAGTCAACCTTGAACAGGTCAGGATTGAACTCCTGGCAGTGGGCAAAATCAGCCTGCAATACAGAATAGAATAACAGAGTTGGAAGGCACCTTGGAGGTCTTCTAGTCCATCCCCCTGCTCAGGCAGGAAACCCTGTACAATTTCAGACAAATGTCAAGGTTCCGATTGATCAACCAATGGTTGTCCAATCTCTTCTTAAAAACTTCCAGCGCTGGAGCATTCACAACTTCTGGAGGCAACTTCTGTTCCACTGATTAATTGTTCTAACTATCAGGAAATTTCTCCTCAGTTCTAAGTTGCTTCTCTACTTGATTAGTTTCTACCCATTGCTTCTTGTCCTACCCTCAGGTGCTTTAGAGAATGGTTTGAAGTACCAACTGGTACAACTGTGGGCTGTGTTTCCCCAACATCATCCTGTTAGCTATCTAAAAACAGAAGAATGATTTTTTTTCTTTGTATGGGCTTCCCCAAGGCATTTCTACAAAATTTCATTTTCACACCTCCCCGACCTTCAAAGGCATTTGAAAATAATCTTAATCCTCTTTGTTTCTATTAGCTATAATGGCATAAAATAGAGTGGGGGGGGGAGACGGACGGACACCCATTGCCCTGCCCTTAGCATCTTACAAGCAGATGCTATACTACTAAGCACCGAAAAGCAGTTAAGACACTTGCAGGTACCTAACAGAACAGATCACGCATACCCTTGTGTGCGTTTTCATTTCTGCATCATGGCTCAGATGAATGATGAAATCCCACAACTGCCTAAATAATGTGGTTGCTGAGAAAGCCAGCCAGCCAAGCCTAACAATCATTTGACCTGGTAACTCTTTTATTCATTTCTTATCTCAGGTAATGAGATTTATTTCACTCCAGACTCTAGTAGTATAGAAATCTATTTTTATATCAATCTTCCTCTGAAAACATTGGAAACAGCATGCTGCTGGAAAAAAACAATTCTCCATCTAGAGTCTCTATGAACCAAAGACCCAAAATATTGAAAAATTGAAAAAAGAAACCTTATATTGCTTCTTCAAACACTCAGAAGTCAGAAATATTATACAATTGCTGTTTGTTTTCTCAGAAAAATTTCCTACATTATTAATAGTGTTTGCATGAAATTTACTTCCATGTTTCTGACTCAAGGTCGTCATTTACATTGGAAGTTACTCTTGGTTTTTACAAGTTTTTATAAGGAAAGGGGTAGATAAGGTACAATGTGATATTTTGAGGGCATCCAGAACGAAGG